>VWZK01026032.1:0-10613 GCA_013396935.1 Baryphthengus martii
TGCCCTGAACCCTAAACGGAGACAGAAAAGTATGAGCACAGCTATACTCTGTGCTGAATTTCTGCTATAGCAAGGAGGATTGTGAAAGTTTCCTTGTTAGGAGGATTTGGGATGGTCATTGACTGCAGTGCTGTACAATCATCTCACATTATGCAGAGTGGAGGAGGAGCAATAGGAGATAATATCCATGATAATACAAGGGTAAAGTACTTAAGTATGCTCCTGAGTCCAAAGTGTGTGGTACTTTGTGGATCGTGGCAGGATCAATCTTCTAACAATGACAGAATATTAGCTTTAAATGAGTAGGATTTATTCTTCAGAAAGGTCTTATTTTCAGCTTGTTAAACTGCCTTGGTTTGAGTGGTCTCAATAGCTGATTAGAAACAGTTCAGTTGCGATATTAACTTTATGACTCGGTACATTATCTCAGACATTAATGTGGTAGGAATAAGAGGAAGAAGTACCTTGACACATGATTATGGAATTGCATTAAAATCACAAGAGATCAATGGACTTGGACTTACTTGCTTGCTTTAAAAACCATATAAGATCTGAAGAAGAAAAATGCTTTGGCTACTAGTCTTTATTGACACTCTTATCTATTTCATTTTTAGAAAGGGTCTCATGAGAACAGTTATATAACTTCTGACTATGTTTGCAACTCTCATTCTTTTGCCAGACAGGGTGGGTGGGAAATGTTGCAGAATGGCTACTGGTCAAGCAGGCCATGGACCAGAGTCAAATAATCTAAGGGTCATTGAACTCTACATCTTTTGTCAGCAAAGATGTTGGGAAGGTGTGTCTGTGTGTCAGTGCGCAAAGGTAGGTCAAGTGACCACAGCCACACAGATCTGTGGCTTAAAGTCCAATCTTATGACTTATTACCAAATTCTACTCTGCATCATCCCACAAACTCAAGTGCATTAGACAGCTATTGACTTTTTCTTTCGAGACGCTGGAAATCATGGTAAAAATAAAGTTTATGCAATTTTGTGGCCCATGAAATGTCGGTAAACTGAAGACTATGATAAACTGCATTCAACTCTTTCTAATTTGCATCAACTGCTGAGAGCAGTGATACTGCTATTATCAGGCTGATACAAGACTAGTGTTCTCATCGTTTGACAGGTCAATTTCTACCTTAAAAACAGTTAGCATTTTTTATTTTATTTGTCCTTTTCTGCCAAAAATGGATTTTAATTCCCTCTGGTGGACACTAGAATTTCTCAGAGCTCTTGGATCCAATGTTCTAACTTCAATGCAAGAATAAGTTAAAATAACAGAAAATTATCTTTTCCATGGTTTACAATGTTTGGTTTTATGCCTTATACACTCAAGTTCATGGCGCAGTAGCTTTACAGATGATTTCTTCAAATTTTGTAGAAGTTACAAGGAGAAAAATATGGAGAATAAAAACAAAAATCACTACCAAAAGTTGGAGGATGTTATCCAGATGACACACAGCTAATCTTTTCCTTTTGCTTTTGTCAGAGAGAGGACAAAAGAAAAACGGAATGTCATTGACAATCTGGATCAAGTGTTTGAACACACTCTAAGCAGCTGAGTGCAGTTCTTTTATGATGCTTTTACCTCTGTATTTTTCAGTCATTTCAGGTATCTGCAGACATCATATACGCCCTAGGACCCCTTAGTTTCTTGTTCCTGTGTTAGTGTATTATCATGAAACTGGCAGTGAGCACAGAGATGCATTTGATGCTTTAGAAATAATGAAATGTCACTCCCATTACAGAACAATGTGGCATTTAATGATTTAACTGGACTATGCAAAGTTTATTTGCATTATTATTCCACTGTAATGATTTTTCCTGGCAGTCAAAGCTGCCAAAAATATCAGTGAATGTTAATTCAGATGAACTTTAAAGGCAACCACATAGGGAGTGACCTGAAATCAAAGCTCTTGGTACTAGTCTTCAAAGGAGTCTACCCTGGAGGGCGTCATTAGAATCTTCCTTTAACCTCACAGGCCTCAAAACTGAGAAGAGAACATGGTGAAAAAGACTCCACACAGTGAGCAGGAGTTGTTCACTCTCAGAAGCAAAAATCAGAGCATCATGATTAGCTGGCAGAGGGAGAGATATCCCTGGATTTAAATATCATTAACACGGCTAATTAAATATCAGAAAATGTTACATGAAAATGTTCTGGGGAAAAAGAAAGATTCTATTTCCCAGTGATGGTGATTTTAGTAAATTTTACTCACCTTTCAGTGTTAGCTCTACTGAACGTTAGCAATTTTTACTGTGTTGATTCTTTAGTGATTTAAGTGAAGGTTGTCAGAGTGCATTACTACTGAGTTTTACAGCTGTAATGGTTTCTCATATGAGAAATATAAATAAGCTTATTGGCATGTATAAGATAAATGTGGCTGAAAGGAATAAACCAGTGGCTTTTGAGATCCCTTTTTTACCTTGCTCTCCAAATATGTTATACATTCCAGAAGAGTTTAAACTAGGGACTTTTATTTAGTTTACACAGTGCCTGCTTTGGTGGATTTTTCCTCAGAAAAGGGTTTATTGAATGTAAAATGAATTTTGAAATAAGAGAAAGAATGGGTAAATTTGTAAGAAAGAATGATAATTTTTTGGATGTAGAATTTTTTAAATACAGATTTTGATATCTTTGCTATGTACAACTTTTTTACTTTCAGACTTAGCTAATGAAATTTTAATCCCTATAAAGATAAAATAAAAAAAAAAAATCCTTGAAAGAAAGACAGTTAAGTTTAAGCATTGTATGAAGAAGAAAAATGTGAGAAAAGAGAAGGAAAGGAAAATATTCTCTTTTGTAAATTATTGGGTTTGTTTGGAAGAGAATAGATACATAGTTTTACTCTACCAATAAGCAGAAAAAAAAATGCTGCTGTAGTTCTGCGCCAGTCCCGTTTGTGATCCCCTGGCTCTGTAATACAGATGACACAAAACAGTATTTAAATCATGTCAGGATGACAATCAACATTCAATAAATCACAATGTAACCAGTCTTAAACTCTGCGGAATAACTGACTTTTATTTTCAATACAATGCATCGATGGAAAACACATAACCAGATTTGCTAACAGTTTCTTATATTCCTTTAACTTAGAAATCAATTAGCACCATCCTTAGCTGAAAACAAAACAAAACAAAACAAAACCCACTCAAACCAGCCAAACAAAGCAAGAGAGAATTTTAGATCTCTCTAGCACCTGGAAACTACACAAGTACTAAGAACATGAATCTGAAAACTGCATGCCAGCATTATTATAAAAACAGAACCAAAAAGAGAAGAGTAAAGATGTGCATAAAGTGAAAAATAAATGTACCCACTGTAGACAGCTGTCCATGTTCTTTGGGTTCTCTTTTGGGTTGTTTTATTTTAAAGTAATTTCTCAATTCTTTGGTGGAAGGCTAATTAACCTAATAGCAGGATCCAAGCTGGAATCAGCTCTTTACCCACTTTTATCATTAGTTTTCTCATCACAGTTTTCTCAGGTCCTATGGAAAACAGCCCATGCAACTTAATTCAGTTTCTCCATGCATATGCATTATAACGGAGTCTTTATTTGCATGCTTGAACAGTATTTTTCCAACTGGAACCCTAGTGGATGAATGGCTTTTGGAGAGGGAATGAAAGAAATTCTTTGCAGCAGGGCCTTTACCTTACTGGCTGTAATAGAGAAGACACAGCAAATGAAGCAGAGGGTATCAGGAAAAGCTGGTTTTGTGAATGGAAAGCAGGATTTTCTGCCGCTGAACTGCCTTCAGCCAATCTGTCTCTAGGTGGCCGTAATGTTCCTCTTCATCTTTATAGTCATCCACCTGAAGTTGTTGCTTGTCCAAAGGGATTTATTTTGGCCAAAACTCTAATATTAGGGTGCATTTCTTTGGTCTAGCCACTGAATCAAGAAGTATATTACACGCAGAGCCAAGAGTCTCAACTAGTCAGCAACTAAATACTCACACCTTCATATGTGCCTAGGGTATCTGCAGTCATACTCTATACTGAGAAATTAGTGAGTTTGCACAGACACTTGTAATCAGAATTTGCAACCAAAAATGAGATTGTAAATATTTTTTTAAATATGCTTTACTAAGCTGAGGATTGGAAACAGATTACTGCTTTTCCATGTTATTTAACACTGTGATAGATATTAAAGATCTGATTGTTAACCACATCACTCCTGTTTTGTGACAGACTGCTACAATCAAGAATGGTAAATAAATGTGTAGTGACATCAACAGAGATCAGACCCAATATGTATATGTTAGTATGTATAATACATGCAGTCAGCCATCATGATACAATAATTTGCCCTTGGATGTAACACTGTTATTATATCAAAGCTCTGTAATTTACAGAAGCAATTTTTTGTTTAGAAATCTCTGATTTTGCTTAGTCTTTTATGGAGACTAAGAATTACTGGGTACAGAGTTATCAAAAGACATATCAAGGAGTCAGATGTATCTCCAGACTCAAGATAGTCACTTAAGTCACTGCACCTAACTAGCCATTTAAAAATTAGATCTTTGCAGCAGGAGTCAAGGCAACTAGGCAATAGTAGGAGATGTGCACTTCAAGAGAGTTATTCATTTCAACTGTTTTAGATGCTTCTCTTGAGAGATGTATGATGCTCTGTAAATGCACTTCTGTATGCCCTAACTATAGCTGGGCCTGGATGACTAGATTGCATTAATCACCTAACTGAATTTAGATTGAATGAAGCCTAAGTGCACATACTTTTAGCGTACTGTAGTGCTCAGGCACCGCAGAGCCTCTCAGAGAATGTCACCTCCGAAATAGTTAGAACCTGAGTACCTCAAAAAACATAAAGCAAAACTAATAGAAACTATGGAAAATCCGTGTTTTTCCATCCTGTGTTTTGTAACTGGCAACTCTTTTCCATAAGATTGCCTGTAAAGCAACTGTGTTGTCTTTTATAGTCGTAAGCACTGGAAACAATATAATTTTGATTGTGAAAAAAAAAATTAAAAGAGAAAAAGAAACAGTGAATATGTCACAGTTCCATTTAATTAAACATTTCTGTCAAAGATTTCTGAGAAATTATTGCTTTAAATTGAAAAGAGGGGGCATGAGAAATTAAGCAATCACAAAAAGCTGTTAAGCATTTTAAAAACCAAAAGTCCTCTATATGCAAAAATGTTTCAACATGTGATATAAAATTCACTTCTATTTCTACTTCCAAAATGTCTCAAGCTTGTAACAGGAATCTATTGAGATAACTTTTTCTTGCTGTTAACTGGTAAGAAACAAAACTAAACGAAAAAATGCAAGTTGGTTTACTTATGTGTTGACACTTCTACTGTAAAGAAAGCTTTCTTATTCGTAGAAACAAGGAAAACTAGCCCACAAAGGACGGAAATGAAAATCTTCCATAGCAGTGTTTTACCTCTGAGAAACAAATTTAAAACTAACAAACAAACAAAGCCCCCAGCTACTGTTGCATTTGTGTCTCGGTCGACAAAGTGCGTATCACAAACATCCTCAGCTGCTTGCTTTGTGCATACGCCAACAGACAAATGGAAAGGCAGATTATCAGTAAATGGGACTCGGTATATCTCCAACGCAGGCAGTGGTGTTTCTTAAGTTTAACAGCAGAAAAATTGGATCGGAGGTAACCTCTTTTCTAACGTGCACGCAAAAGCTGTCATGAAATACTACGAACCTGCTGACTTATGTGCTTATTATTATGCTCTGCAGTGGTATTAACCTCTGAGGGATGCTATAATGTGACCCATGATTAGAATTTGACATATAAAGTGAACTGTAATAGGACTGCTGAAGTACACTTTCCTGACATCTAGTTTCTAAGAATTTCAGGAGAACAATCAAGTGCCAAGTTGCCTTGATCCCTTTCAAATAATTGAAACCTAGAGAGGGTGGTATTTGCTGACAGGAAAATTCCTTTTTGTGCAGCCAAGCACAAGGTCCGTGTATCACACAAGTACTGTGGTTCCCAGATTTGAAGACCGAAGTGAACTTCAGCACGGGGACTTATGTAAGGCCCTTGTGCACGAGCAGACTGCCCAGATAGGCTCTGACGTGTTTTCCCCGCATTTTTGCTTCACTGTAATTTACCAGGTGTTTTGGCAGTCAAAACCGAGATATATCAAAGAAGAAAGATTACTTTTGTATTCTGACACAAATTGTAACTTAAACCAGTACTTTGGTTTTGTACAGAAAACATTCATACTTATTTGAAATGTATAAAAAATGAGTTTAAAAAAAAAAAAAAGAAGTTATGTTTCAGATCATTTCATCAAATGAGCAACCTATTCAGTCAGTCATCTGGCAAATATTAGTTTATCCTGATAACATACAACTGAAAAACTCATAGATTATCACCTTCACAGGTGCACACAGAGCACCTGATCTATGGAGATAAAGGCTCAGTTCAGCTACTCAAACGTGCCAATGTAGTTTCATCTGAGATGCTGCCTGGCCTCCAGTTACTACTCCAGGTGGGTGTGTACTCCCCATAGATATAAGTTATACCAAACCAGCTTCACACAGATATCTTTGCACGGCTCAAATGGAACTTGACACCAATATGCAAACAGCTGAATCAAACTGACTTTATGACTGATCTTTGTGACAGAAGTGGGAAATGAACTGCATTTCATGATACATAGAACCAGTTCTTACAAATGTGCGTGTGTTCTTTTCTCTAAGTACCTAAAATTCTCAGTCAGTTTCAAAATTGATATGCTGTCTCGTAATTACTGAAGTATGGGGTTGGATTCTGCTCCAGACTCAAACCCCTCAAATTAGGTGTGTCTGCTGACAAATGTCTACACTCTTCTCAAAGACAATGGGGAATTAGTGAATATTGTCAGTGGAATCTAAAGCACAATTCAGCTCACATTAAAGCAGATACTTGGTCAGTTGATCTCTCCCCTTTACTACAGTCGGGACAGCCTGAGACTGCCACCAACCTACACATCTTAGATCAGTTCTTTCTTATTTGAGAACACCAGATTCAGCAGAGACTTCTTTGTTCTTATCCATTGCCTGTATCACAAATTGTCCTTAACACACTCCAGTAATCTCCTGGAAAACAACCTTGGTCCTCTTGCCCTTCCCTCTACCCGTCAGAGCCCTGTAGTTGTTCATAATGTGCTAAAAATTTCCTTCACCGGTATCTTTGATGATGAGTGTTCATGGTCTGGACAAGCCTTTGGCAACTTCTCCACAACATGCTGGATCTGGATCCCATGCAAAGCAGCACACCCCTGGGCATCAACAGATCTGGCCAGTGAACAGGTGCATCTGCACACTGTCTCTTGTCTGTGAATCAGATTGAACTCCCAGATGCCTTCCTCACCAAACCTTGTCCCTCCTTTCCTGTTGCCATCTCCCATATGCCTTCCATCATGTCTGGTGGGAGATCACAAGCTCCTAGCAAGCTCCCATCATCATGGGAGCCCACCTGGTGTCCCCAAGATGTGTGTTGTGGGCAAGGAGAGTGAATGATGGTTGAGCCACAATTTTCTATTTTCTTGGCTTTGGAAAGGTGAGAAATAATCAGTGATTTAGTTTTTCTACGTGATATTTTTACTTGGCAGCCATGGCACCTGGAGTTTTGGTAAGTGCTTCTTCTCTACATTGTGCAAAGAAACAAATAAATGTTGCTGCCATTTTCTGCTGAATACTCCATGAGGCTGACGTGGATACCATTGGTGACAAGAAGACTTCCTGCTCTGTTTGGTCTTGGTGGTTTTGTTGTTGTTTCTTTATTCCCTGAATAGCAACCAGCGAACCTCAGAAGTGAAAGACAAGCATATTTATGTCATTTCAGTTACAGCAGAATAAGTAAACAGTTGTGACTACTTGCCTGTTTGTGCCACATTAACACGTAAATCATCCTACACCTGAGCTCAGAATTGCCCTGGGGTCCTCAGTCTGAGAGTAGGAAGAGATAAAATGAACATTCATTAGAAGTAAAAAGTCACCCTGTCACGATCCATCACTATTTCTCATGCAGCTCAGTGCTGTACTGCTAGAGCATACCTGCCTCCGAAGGGGAAGAGTAGCCTTTGGGAAATGCAGTATGATAACAGCTTCTTATTTTTAATACTTCTGCACAAGGGTGTAAAAAATTACAGAGATTTCGTGCATGTCTGTTCTCCAGGCTGTGCTGGGAGTTAGCCACTTCATTTCTTTAGTATAACTACCAAACCAAAGGAGCATGATTGCAGTAATCGAGACATTAACAGGATATAAGTGAAGCAAAGTTTGCTGGAAAAGGAAATATCCATCCCTGAGATGCTCAACCAGTACTTTGCAATGAATAACTCACAGGAGACTTTTTGCAGCTTTTTCTGCTTTGTAAATCCCTAAATACATTGACATTTTTCTCTGGTACATTAGTTAAAAAAGACTACTAATATTAGCATTGTATCTTTATAATTCCTCTTCTGTACCTGATTCAGAGTCACCTGATTATGACTATCTGTTATTCTGTATTTCAATTACTCAGGTAATTTTGCGTCTCTGAAATATTGATGACCTATAGATTAATGATCTATCATTACAATTTTAATCTTTACTTTCTACAAATATTCTCTAATATTTGTGTACAACTACATTATTGAATTTTTTTTAAGGAAATGGCATTTGGTAAAACATTAATGGAGAAAATACCCAGAAACATACCTCACTAAAAATTCTAGGCATAGTATTTGCTGCTAATAGAACAGTATTTTAAAAGAATATTTAAGTTACAGGACATTTTGAAAATACAGGGCATTTTGAAAATGCCCGATTACAGGCTATCTGAGAATTATACATCTAGTCTTTAACAGTGTCTTTTTTGCAGCCTCTTTTTTGTTCATTTTGATTTA
Organism: Baryphthengus martii; assembly: GCA_013396935.1. Lineage (NCBI taxonomy): Eukaryota > Metazoa > Chordata > Aves > Coraciiformes > Momotidae > Baryphthengus > Baryphthengus martii. The sequence continues at coordinate 8,862 of VWZK01026032.1, forward strand.
GTGTGGTTGGGAATTTTTTTTGGTTTTATTATTTTCTTCTGTATTCTCTTTATTTTTGTTTTCCTAGGCTGAGAAATATTTGTTACATTTGAAAATAATTAGACTATTGACCAGGTAACATTATTTTAATTTTACCCTTTTTTGACTTTGGTGACCATCCGTGAAAAAAAAACCAACAAAAACTTAACAATTACTAGTCCTAGAAATACTATGATGCAGATATAATTAAGAATAGAACCTTTAGCTGAAATTAATAATTTAATTAATGAAGGGAAAATGTGGCTGTGAAGCATAAAGATTCATTTTTTTCTAGACATATCAGTAAAACATGACTATGAAAGAAGATGAGGAATAAAGGGCTATGTAGAGAAAGAAAAATTAATCTAACAAAACTGAAAAATGAATAGAACTTTTGGCAATTCAGTTGCAATAATTCTTGTACAGAACATTTCAAAGAATATTAAATACAGGACATTTTTCATCAACTTGTCCAACTATACATGCAAAATGTGCATTTCCATGTACAAACCGCATTTGCAGAACTAGTATTAGCTCATAAAAAATTGCAACTTCAAGTATCTGTGCACTGAACAACTTATACTATAAAAATAAACTTTCACCTTCTATATGGAATTGCCTCTTATCTTTGGAGTACTATAAAAAAATTGTTCATTTTAGATGTCTGTGGGAAAACTTCTCCATGGATGTGTTTTGAAAGGGATCAAATCATAGCTTAGTTAACTGCTTGCTTTTTGCAATCGTCTACATGTAAAAAAAAAAACAAACAAAACCCATGACAGAATAACTTTATATGCCCATGCTTCTAAAAGAAGTCTGTCAGCTGCTGCCATCAATAAAGAAAGCAAAAATCATAGGAATACAGGAGCAGTGAATGTGTTATGTTGTCATGACAACTTCCATTTCTGTTCTGGAGAGCTGAGTGAGAAAACATGCAAGCACAAAGCAATAGGAGACAAAACCTATAAGATGTCTAGACCGAAATTAGAATTAAACCAAAGTGTCTCAAATATTTCCAAGGAAAGTTGAAAAGAATTTGTTGTATTCATTGATTGGTATTGGAAAATGCCAAGGAACATGTAACTATGAAGGAAAAAAAACGCTGTCCTGGAATGTTAAGTACTTGTGGAGTGTTTGAAAGGAAAAACAACAGTGTTGTTAAGAAGAAGGAAACCTGAATGCAAGTTTCCATCATTCCAGGTTTCTTGAAAGCAAAATAATTTTAATTGTATTTAAGCTTAATTAAGTGATGGACATAATGATGACATCTTAATCTAACAAGTTGTTTCTTAGAATAAATACCCTTCTTGCAGTTTACAGAACTTAATTTTATTATGAGCACAATTGTGACATAAACAGAGATTGATTCAACATCTAGGAAAGGAGACAGTTTCCATGGCTGGAGTTTGTCCTTGGACTAATTCCACTTAGATACACTAATGAGGAGTTAAAAATTTTGACACCACAGTTCTCAAAGTTGTAACAATGACTCAAATGAAAAAATACACTATTGATCATATTGCAAACCATGAAAGGAAGTTGAAATGTGAAGATAAAATCTGAGATATGGAGATCTTTTTCCCCTCAGACACTGAGTGTATTAAATTTATTTATACTTGGTAAGCTTAGATTGTGAAGCTCAAGCAAAAGAAGCAGAGACAAAGCTCAAAAATTGGATATATGTCAGACAAACCATATGAGGACAATATAGAATCATAGAATCATAGAATCACT
>VWZK01026037.1:0-15691 GCA_013396935.1 Baryphthengus martii
CTCGCCGGTTCGGCTCACACTTGCCTTTGGCGCCCAACCCGCCCCTCATGGGGAGAAACCACTTTTCCCAGCTCTCTGGGGGGAACCGCCTGAGAGGAGAAGCAGTGCCACACTCCTCTCCACTTCAGAGAGCCTTCAAAAAGCCCATAGGGCCCTTTAGGAGACGTAAAATCAAAGGAATTCCCGACTATCCCTTGCGATGTCCCTTTTCCAGCAGAGCAGGGGCGCTTTCCCTACCCCGCACTTCCCCCTCTGTCTGGTGCGGAATGGTTCGCGCCGGGTCGGGTTGGGGGAGGCTCCGCCGCCATTTTGTTTGCGTGAGGGGTGAGCGGGGCGCTGTGCTGGGAGGGCTGAAGGGGCGGGAAGAGGCGGCGGCGGAGACCTGGGGGTCACGCCGAGCACTCGTGCCGGGAAGAGACGGTGAGGGCGGGCTTAGCGACGGCAGGAGGCACAGGAGCGGGCGCCTCCCCCCATCCTTCGCAGACATGTACATCAAGCAGGTGAGCCGGTGTGGTCCAAGCTGCCCGCCTAGTGCGGTGCGGCCTGGGCTTGGCTTGATCGGTTTGGCCCGGCCTGCTCTGTCCTGCCCCAGCACCGGGAGGGTCTTCAACTAGCGGGCGGGCGGACTGCGGAGTCAGATCTCGGTCTGCAGCAAAAGGCCCACTGGTTGGTGGCGGGTCTGAAGGCCTTCGCTTGGTTCACCGCTGCCCCACGTCGGAGGGACCGCGGCCCTTGCTGAGGGGGGCTGTCTTCGGCCTAGCCACGAAGCAAGCCCGGCATGCAGGCTGGGGGAAGCCTTTCCTCTCCCGGTTTTCGCGGCCGGTTTCATTCATTGGAGGCGTGAAGTGGCGTTGTGGGGAGGCCCTCTTGGACGTGGGACTTGTTCGCGGGCCAGAGCGCGAACCCTTGGGATGGGGCAGCCCTGATGGCCCGGCCCCCCAGACGGCGGGAAGCCCGAGGTCGGGAAGCTCGTACCCACGTGGGGCTCCTACACAAACAAAGGGCTCTTCTTGGTTATCAGGCGGCGTCTTTCAGCTGTTAAAGTTGAGTTCTTATCTCTTTTACCTTTTCTTTAAAAAAAAATAAAAATCTCTGTGTGATTCCAGTGGGGAAATGTGACAGTATTTGGGGTGTCAATTCAAACTGATTTTTGTCCTCCCTTTCCCACGGGAGAAACAACAGTTACTGTTTGTATTGAGGTGATGCTTTAGGCCCCCGGGCATGGACTGTTTATACTGTTATACTTCATCCTTGACAAGGAATCTACAGCTAACCTTAGGTTAAAAATAAGGTCCTTGTATGGACTCTTTCCAAACCGTTTTTAAGATTGAGGTGATCATTAATGTTACTTCTGTAGTATATACAGTATATTGCTTACTATGGTTTACTTTTTATGGCTGCTTCCATACCACTGCCTGTGCATGTTCATACATAGCCTACTGGGATTCTCATTTCTCAGTGAACTCAAAAGTGAATGTTCTACATAGAAATCAGGTTTTCATCAAATGTCTGGCTGACTAGGGAGTTTCAAATGCCTTTTGATCATCTTTTAGTAGATCACTCAGTCATTGCAGGTGCACACATTGCTTTAAAGTCTTTGACTACAATTCTTGGTTTTCCACATTTGAACTGCATAAAAGTAACAGTAGTGGAGATACATAACGTGACAAAATTAAATCAGAACAGGGGAAATTAGTTTCAGCTGGAAAATAAGAAATGTATGTGGTCAATATCTGATGCTGTTCCAGGAAGTATAGAGGAAAGCATACCAAGGTGCAAACAAGAGAATAAATTCCACTAATACCACTTATTTTGTTGTTTCTCAGAAACCATTCCTAGAGTTTGAACATTAAAATTATTTAAGTCTTACTCCAAGGCTATACAAGGCAATAAAGAAGTTATGAGATTTCAGAATATGATGAAGCAAGAAGCCATCTAGGAAAAAACTTTAGGGACATGGGGAAAGGTGTTCAGAGTCTGCCTGTATCATACTCTCGTAGTATCTGAGTATGTGGATGGTAAAAGTTTGTGCTTCTATAGTAATGTCCAAGAAATAGTGACTTGTTTTTATCTATCTTTTTTATTAAGCTTTTGGGTTCTTATAAGAATAAAGTAGATTAATTATTCCCATCTGTGTGTTTTTAGAATATTGGTAAACTGTAAAAATACTGGACACCAGTTTTTTTTCCTTTTTAAAAAAATTGAAATCTGGTGAATTTGGAAGCAACTTTGTTTACCAGATGTTGTTTTAAAAAATATATTTCACAGTCTGAGTGAGCGATGTAGTCTTTGTGGCCTAGAGTTGGTGCAAAACCTGAGTAAGATTTGCTCTTCCTGTTTTTCCTTTAAAAGCCACAGGTACCGGGGCAGGTGTTGCTATTGCTGCAGAAGTCTCCATCTATCAGGTGGGGCAGACCATGTTTTCAGGGGAGGGGTCTGCGTGCACAGTGATAGTAACTGGGTAGTCTGCAGCACATACATTGTCTTGAGCTTGCTTTCTGTAGTTCAGGCCATTAAATTCTGAAAACCTTAATTACTTCCAATACAGTTGCTTTGGATTTAGATCTGAATGTGGTGCAAATACATTTAATGAGAACTGTATCTTGCCCTAGGAGAGGGAGCAGAGACAGTTGCAATTCAAAAAAAAAGGTTCAGTTGGGCAAAGTATTGGAGGAAGTTATATCGGAACACTGTTCCTTTTCCAAAATAGCTGCTGTTGCTAATTTTAGAAATTTGCTACTTCGTATTCTTAGCCTCAGATTCCAATAATGAAATAATATTGTAAAGAGGATTTGAAGCTATAGTTCCTGGAAGAGAATGGCTGTGTGATTTCTGACTAAAAGTTAGTTAATTCCTTTAAGTGTTACTTCATTTAATTTTTTTATCAGCTCCAGTGTTTGATTTGCTGTCTGATATGGCATTTTCATTCAGTACTAGAGAGATGATTTTGCTCCGTTAGTACAAACAGCTGGTACAAAGAGTTTTACTGTCTTCCAAACAAGTAATTCTTGGTTTATGATGGCTGTCATGGTGAAACTTTGCCATTTTTTTAACGATATCTTGCTTCTGTTGTGGAGCAACTGGGCAAAGGATATCAAGATTAAATGCCATTTCATGTCCTTTTGCAAGCGTTGGTGCTGAAAGATTTGCAAACATCAGAACTTTTCGAGTGACTGCTGTCTTTCTCATCTCTTGATGGGCAGAGCGAAGCTACTGTATAGTCTTTCAGCACAACTTTCATGTTTGGAAAAGGTTGTTTAGTGCTGGAATGTGTGTGCTGGAAGTTAGCTCAATTTTGCTGCTATGCAGAACCGAAGTACTAGGGTATTGTCACTCTCTACCTCAAATCGCTGCTGAAATAGTTGAAATTTGACTTGCTGCTTCTAGATGACTGCTGTGTAGCTCCTGAAGTTAATTGTGTAGGTTTGTATTTTTCTGTTTAGGAAGTGAATTCACTGGAACCAGTAGCTTGCTTTTTTTTTTTTTTTTTAAATTTTTCCCTTTAGGTTGCACAGTAAAACAGAGTAAGACTGTATTGCATTTGACATAGGTAGACTAGGGTAAGTGCTTGTTATATTGGGGCTTTGTTTTTGTAATTTTCAAAGCAAATACATCTTTTTTTGTGTACTTTCTTTATAGAAGACTCTAAGAACTCTGTTTTTCAGTATACTTTGGCCTAGATACCTACCAACATCTCTTGTAGTAGGGGAGGAAAAATCTGTCACTAAAGTGATGCTTAGGTGAGGGGCAAGTTTTATACTGCAAGTTTCTGATCTTCAGCTGGAAGGTTTAATGGTGTGCAGGAAGGGCAGGGGAAATCAAGTATATTAGAATTTATATAAATATTCTGTGAAATCTTACAGTTCAAAAACTGGCCAAGAACAGAGACAGCATCGTTAAAATAATTCCCTCTTCTCTGTAGGTAATCATTCAGGGCTTTCGAAGCTACAGGGACCAAACCATTGTGGACCCATTCAGCTCAAAACACAATGTCATCGGTAAGTTCTCATGATTGTCATTTAACACTAGCTGGAGTTGCACTGTTATCGCAGATGATGTTCACATTAGAGTCCCTTACAGTTTTTAATATTTCGCTTACATTTGATGACTATGTTTTCTGTTTTGGAAACTCCTTTACAGTTGTCTGTAACATCACGAGATGTATTCCGCTTACTGCAAAATAATGCTAACATTCAGTTTTACTGTGAAAATAACATATCTGAGTCTTCAGAAACTGAGCGAGGTCTGTAAACTCCTTCGTATGCGCAGGTCATGGTATCAGCCAGTGCCCCGTTAAAGGCTGTGCTTGCAGGAAGAGCAGAGAATTTGTATGAGATTCTTATTTTTATGTGTTTGTGCAAGTGTGATTGTTTTTGATAAGCAAGCACACTAGCTACCATAAGCTGCTTCAGGGAAGATGATCCTCTTTCAGCTTTGGAGGCGTGAATTTCTGGAATTGACTGTCAAAAAGTATGACAGAAGTTTCAAAGAGTAGTTTCATAGATAACTCAATCTAACAGCACGTTGTTGACCACCATTCTCATGCCTCTTCCTATTTTTGCATATGAATGCCTGGTCCTGCTCTTCCATTTGCGTTGATTTTAGTGATGGTGAACAACTTTGAGACTGCTGACCCAACAGAAAACAGTCCATTTTAGACCTAAAAAACAAGTAGCCAGACTTTGCTCCGATAGGGAAAAAAGTGCATATGGCTTGAATAGCATGTTCTATTAGGTAATGTTACTTCAGTGGGAGCTAAAACTTTACTCAGGTATTAGTGCTTTTAAAGGGGGGAAAAAAACCTATCTGACTTTACTATTTTTTTGTCTTTTTAAAGACCTCATAGCAGTCCCAAGTAGTTTTGAGGGTGAGGGTGTGTAGGCAGGAAGGACTGGGCAAAAAGCTTGTGATGCTCGTTGCTACCCTAGTGGAGGCAAGCAGTTTTGAAATGAATACAATAGGTGCTGGTCTTAAAGATAAGACACAGCCTTGCTGAAACACAGAATAAACACTGAGATCGCTCTGTTAGCATAATGCATGGTTCTTAGACCTTTATTTTTAAAAATAGAAATAGCACTTCTTCCAGTCTTTTAAAAACAAAACATTGCTGAATTAGCAGGTGGAGTATTAAGAAGTTCATACTCTCCCTGGAGTTCATACAGTCAACCTGAGTGTAAGGCAAGTGATTTCTTTTGGTTAAACATAAAAAATGGATGCTGGGACCAGAAGAATCGGATTTAGGCCCACTGCTCTTATCCCACCAGGAGATCAGTGTTAAAAAGAAAAGGATTGGTTAACCATTATTCTTGTTGTGAAATAGTGTTTGTAAGCAGTGGTGATGTGTTTGAGTGGGGAAAGGACTGTTTTGTTTTTTTTCTCAATGACTAAGTGATCCACCTACGAAGTTTACCTCATTCCCTTGAGATTTTGTTTGGCTGTGTTGTATTTGGGTTCTGTTCTTGAGTATTTATATGCAAAATGTAATGTACATTGCAGTGATAACATATCAGCTTGAGGTTATGCTTTGTCTTTTAATTTTCAGTGGGAAGAAATGGATCTGGAAAAAGCAACTTTTTTTATGGTAAGCTTGGGTTACTTAATAGCATGGGGATGCTGATGATACCAGGTTTGTTTGGTTTTGTCAGAAGGTGGTTTATCAAATATTCCTCCTCAACAAGGAGTGGCAGGTTGGTAACTAATTACTTGACAATGATGAAAGGCAGATCTCAATGCACTTGTTTAGTGCTTACTTTATTTTTTTAGCCCTAGCATTCAGTTTCTTTTACTAACAGCTTTCTAAGACTTTTAAATGTCAAAAAAAGTACTTACAGGAGGAAAGCGATTCTGAAAGTCACCCACCTTGAAAGACGACTGTGATATTTGCGTTTGATTTAGATATTCTCAGTGGCTGAATTCTAAGCTTGTTCCATAGCAGTAAGACACAGCTTATACAGCCTTTTAATGTATGGGGGGGAAGTTGTGTAGTGGGAGCATCAATGGAGGAGCAAAGATCCTAGTTGAAGGTGTTATTCACCTTTATGATGGTGGTATAAATTGACAGTGTTAAGCGTTTTAGCATTATTTTTAACGTAGCCCATGTGCTGTGTATTTGTAGAGTAAGGCTCATGAATCTCTGCTTGTGCATCACTGTTAGTGCTTATGCAGTGAGCTAGTAAGGTGGTGACAATGAAACGTCTTCAGAGAAATTCTAGTGCACAGCAGGCTGAGTGATAAAAATCCAGCACATTTACAACGTTTCTTCATTAAAGAATCTTAGATACTAGCAATGGCATGACTGTACTATGCAACAGTAAATCTGTTTAAAGAAACTGCTGCATAGCTCCCCAAAGGAAAGAATAAATCTTCTGTTTCTTTACTATTTTATTACAGCAATTCAGTTTGTCCTCAGTGACGAGTTTAGTCATCTTCGCCCAGAGCAGAGACTGGCTTTGTTGCATGTAAGTGAAGTTGTATAACAACAAGTTAATTCATTTGAATGTTACTACAAAAATAGTAAATCGCTGTGCTGTAGATATTTTAAGACAGTTATTTTGAATTATTTTTTATTTTCCTCTAGCAAAAGGGAGTTTATTACAAAGTAATGTTATGCTGGTAATGCACACTGGTGAAATAAAAATATATGTACTGGATCTTACATAGATCCTCCTGACTCTCAGATCTTTGAAAGGAGAGGGGAGATGAACAAGCTCAAAATCATTCTAAGGTGAGAATTACCTAACTGAAATATCTCCTTTCCTAGGAAGGTACAGGTCCTCGTGTTATTTCAGCATTTGTGGAAATTATTTTTGATAATTCGGACAACAGATTACCGGTAAGTTGAATATACTACTTCAAAAACAGATGATCATTTTGCACTCAAGTAACAGTATTATATTTTTGTATTGTAAGTATTATATTATTATAAGTATTATAGTATTATATTTTAAGTCTTCAGTACATAACTGCTTTTGAGTCCGTTCTGGTAAAAATGCCATAAACATTCTGGATTGGTTATACATGCCGACTGCAAGCAATTAAATTGACTGGGTTTTGTTTTCTTAAGATTGATAAAGAGGAAGTCTCACTTCGCAGAGTCATTGGAGCCAAGAAGGACCAGTATTTCTTAGACAAGAAAATGGTGACGTAGGTGGTACTTTTCTTTAGCTGAATGAGACTAGTATTATTTCTGTAAAATTCTCTAGTCAAACCCAACCATGTCTCTAGCCTGACATGAATTAATTCAGTTGTGTAATACTGAGTACCGGTAGTTTGACTGCAAGGACATCAATCTTTGTGCAGTAGACAACAGACTTGAAGTTTAAAGTTGAATCCATTCATTAACGTGATGTTTAACTGCTTGTATAGTATTTCTTGCCAGACTTTTTTTAAGTAGAAGAGTTACTAGACTTTAAGTTATTTTGTATCCTTCCTTGCCATATCTTAACCTGTATTTGCCTCTTCTTTGCTTTGAGGTGCCTCTTTCCAACACGATAGTATTTTAGATATTTTCTATTTTTATTCTCTCGTTTCATTTTAGAATTAGCTGTTATCAAATAAGGAAGCTTCTTTAAACAGCATGCATTGCGCACCATGATTTTAAGTATAAGATGTATAGTTACGATACTTTACTGAATTTTTGCATGTCACTTTTACTGAAAGTGTTTTTTAATAGACTCATAATAACGTTTCAGGAAAAATGATGTAATGAATCTTCTTGAAAGCGCTGGCTTTTCTCGCAGTAATCCCTACTATATTGTCAAACAAGGAAAGGTAAGATTCTTTTTCACAATGTGGAAGAAATAACTATAAAGAAAATACCGTGTTTTCTGGACACCAAACTTAGTTCAGTTATTGCAGAAGTAAACCAAACCCTAAATCCATTTTACTTTGAAGCAGTTCTTGTAGATGCTGTTTTTGCAGTTATTCCTGTTTGTTTGTGTTGACCTTAAGAGGAAAAGGATTTAGAAAAATTTCTTTCCATGGTAGTCTTTGCAACCACATGCTTCACTGCATACCTAAATTCCTGTGACTTTTTCAGTGTAAAATCATAGATTTCTTGACCTTAAGATGGGGCAGTAAAATAATTGTAGGTAATTTTAAGAAGCTAAAACTACTGTCAGTGGAGGATGAATGGAAACATGTGGAAACACCAAAAGTGAACGCATAGCAGGGAAAGGGCTCACAGCATGGCCTATATTAAATGATCTTCAAGACCCAAGTTTCAAAATATTCCTGAAAGGCACACTTAAAGGGGAAAACAGGATACTTGAGGAGCAGAAATGCTGACCCAGCAGTACAGTGTCTCAGATGTTTATCAAGATACATTTTCCTATACAGCTGAACGTATTTGGAAGAAACATCAGCTGAAAAGTCACTTTTTTTTTCTATTGAGGATTGGTGCACATTACTTTTACAGCCAAAATACACATACTGATTTTAATGTAACACAAATTAGAAACAGCTACCTTCTTATAAAAAGTATGCAACCACTGAAAATTCTATTGAAAGAAAGTAAGTTTTATATTGGGTTTAATTATATGCTGGATTTAATGTTGGGTTAATGAGTGTTCGATGATCTGAATTAGAATAATTCAATAAAATAAAATAAATAAAAGATTTGTAACACCTACATTTTGGTGTGGTCTTACGGAGACATTTAAACTACTTAGTTTAGCATCAAGACTTAAAAGCCTAAGTCCGAGTTTCTCTAAACATAATTTTGAGTGGGTAATGTTTTCTTTAGTTTATGTAATACCAGAACCTTGAGTTTTAGCAATACCCAGCAGCATTTGAAAACCAGCAGAATTCATTACAAGCCGAATATTTGGCATCCAAAAGTAATTGTCTCAAAAGGAAAGCAATGTAGTATATACTAGGTATCTGAATCTTCCTGCCAAAACCTCATGCAAGCAGGCACAACAAAAAAAGTGCAATCTGTGATCTCTTATAGTTAGCCATACATCCAGAGCAGGCTATTGAAATCATAGGCCTTGAATTTTCAGATCAACCAGATGGCCACAGCTCCTGACTCTCAGAGACTGAAGTTACTAAGAGAGGTAGCTGGTACCAGAGTGTATGATGAACGCAAAGAAGAGAGTATTTCACTAATGAAAGAAACAGGTAAAAAGAGTTTAAAATGTTTTATGCCACACTAATTCTGCTAACTCTAAAGGTTTATGGCTTTTTCAGCAAAGCTATTTGCTAGGTAGGTATCACTTGTGCTATGTGAAATGAGCATGTCATATTTCCTCCTTCAACTTTAAATATCTAAAAAGGTTTAACTAGTGACTTCACCTGTGTTTTTAGTAATAAAACTTCTGTTACAAAAGGATATTTGTACTGTTCAAAACACATGAGTGATGTCAGCTGGCAGCGATCCAAAAATCTCAGGATCCCTGCTGCTATGCAAACACTAAAGGTTATGTAGTATTGTCTATAATCATTTTGCGTGGGCCGAGAGAGTACATGCTTGTATTGCCTTACATAACTAGTATGAACAGGTCTGCCGTTAGCATGTTTTTCTGGAGAACTTGTGGACGTGGATTCTCCTTTTCACATTTCATAACAGTTGACGTAGTTAATCACGGGAAGAGCTTCAATAGCTTTAAAGGTATGGGAATGTATTACAGTAATTGAACTTCAGTCTTGTCATCTTTTCTAAAGAGGGCAAGCGAGAGAAGATCAATGAGTTGTTGAAATACATTGAAGAGCGACTGCATACTCTGGAAGAGGAGAAAGAAGAGCTGGCTCAGTACCAGAAATGGGATAAAATGAGGAGAGCATTAGAATACACCATTTATAATCAGGAGCTTAATGAAACCCGAGCTAAGCTTGATGAGGTAAAATGTCTTCTGTAACACAAAATACAACATGAGCTATTGATTTGCTTTTTGGCGGTGTCTTCTTGTGTTCCTTGATAAAGTCCGGTCAGTGTTTTTCACTAATTTAACAAACTGTTTTCTTTCTGGAACTGCTACTAAACCAAAATCTTGCTACTTAAGCTATTGGTGGTATTTCTGTGCAGCTTTCTGCCAAACGGGAGACGAGTGGAGAGAAATCCAGGCAGCTGAGAGATGCACAGCAAGATGCTAGAGATAAAATGGAGGTAAAAATACTTTTAACAAGGACTTTCCAGAGGTGTATTTTGCTTGGGTTGGTTTTTTGGTGGGTGGGTTCTAAAACCATTTAAAATTCTAGTCTATGCTTTCCTCCCATTTGGAAGCAGAAGATTCTCACACTTTTTAGTATAGTTTGATCTACATAATAACAATCTTGTGGGGTTTGATAGATACTGAAATGTACATTCTATATAAGATACTACTTCCTTAAATTTAGGAAATAGAACGGCAAGTTCGAGAATTGAAGACAAAGATTTCAGCAATGAAAGAAGAGAAAGAACAACTTAGTGCTGAAAGACAGGAGCAGATTAAACAGAGGACTAAATTAGAGTTGAAGGCTAAAGACCTGCAGGATGAGTTAGCTGGCAACAGTGAACAAAGGGTACGTAACAGCGGCGAAGTCTTAAAATGTCGTTGTCACTTGCACACTGAAGTTTAGACTGCGGCCTTTAATTATTTTCCAAGGTTTGCTGAACAGATATCTTAGTTTTATGTGATGTCTTTAGTGTGTTTCTAGGGGATGTAAACACAGACCCCTGTGTCCTGCATGTTGCAAAACCAAGCACCTATAATTCTCTTGGTCTTGATTCCTGCAGGTATTGGGAAGAAGGGTTTTGTTTGTGGCACTAATTTGAACTTGGTTGTTTGGCCCATGCAGCCCTTTCTTGTGTAGTTCAGCTTTTTGAGAGTGCTTCCGTTCATCCCTCTTTGCTGTCCTGATTGGAACTGAATTCACTTCTGTTAAATGTTGAAACAGTGCAGCATGAGATAAGCAATATGGCATCTTGCAATCTGACAATTAAATTCTTCTTTAAAAGTGTGTGTGTGTGTTTAATAATACAGTTCTTGATATTACTTAACTTTAAACACTGCTTTGTTTGACTTTCAGAAAAGACTGTTAAAAGAGAGGCAAAAGCTTCTGGAGAAGATTGAGGAGAAGCAGAAAGAATTAGCAGAAACTGAGCCAAAATTCAACAGTGTAAAAGAAAAAGAAGAGAGAGGAATTGCTAGGTCTGTGGCATTCTACATCGGGGAGTCAAAATATTTAAAAAAAAAAAAAAAAAAGCCCCAAACAAACTATCAAAACTGTCTATATGTGCAATTAACTCAGAGTTGTATTTGTTACTTGAGAATGGGGTAGCAGTATGTACTTGGAGATGCTCTGTGGAAAAAAGCCTCCTTTATTGTTGGGGGAGAACAGTATTTGGTAAAGTTAATTTTTAAGCTTAACCACTTTTGTGGGCTATTATCCACTTATTTTGTGAAGTCTTCGGGTAACTTTATAACATGGGCTTTTTCTTTTTGTCACTTATTTGATGCTTAAATTTTAGAGCCTGGTTTGACACTTTGAGAATTCCTATGGTAATTCTTAATGCTTGCTCTTAATAAATTCAAAATTTCTTTAACATGCAGCATGTCTTTCCCTTCTCAAAATAGACTTGCACAGGCTACGCAGGAAAGAACAGATCTCTATGCAAAACAAGGTCGAGGAAGCCAGTTTACTTCCAAAGAAGAAAGGGACAAGTGGATAAAGAAAGAACTGAAGTCTTTAGATCAAGCCATCAATGACAAGAAGCGGCAGATTGCAGCTATACACAAGGATTTAGAGGATACAGAGGCAAACAAGGAGAAAAACTTGGAACAGTACAGTGTAAGTTTTCAGCTTATTCCTTCTCAGTGTTTTTGAGATGAAGGTTTAACAATCTAGTCTTGGCCAATTAGAATGTAGTGTGCATTTAAAAGGAAGGCGAGACTTTCTGGTTGGGTGTGGTCTTTTAAAAATGTATTATTGAAAACATCTGTAGATAAACTCTGAAATCCCTTTAGCACCACATCTAACTTGACTCTTACGTGTTTACTTTTCCAGTACTTTTCCTGAAGTGTCTGGCCTGAGTTTTCGGGAAGAGACCTTTAGATCTGCCTTGCTCTTCTCTGTATCAAGCATGACCGTTTCATATAAATAACAGTTTATGTTTTTATAGAGGTCTGTGGTTGTTTTCACTCTTATTTTTCTTAAACAGAGGATCTTTTAAACTGTTCCAAGCACTTTGCGTCACGATTACAGATGATTAGAGGTTGTGTCCCTATCCATGTTAGAAGATTAATCTGTCTCAGTATTATCTGGGTAACTTTTAGATTTTAATTTCCATTCAGAAACAGCTCTTGCACTAGAAATACAGAAAAAAATACATCAAAAAAGCATGCTCCTGCTAGGAGCTGCAGGAGTGAAAACCTCTGCCCTTACCGTGGGAGAGCATCCAGTGCCAATGCTGGTACCTTGCATGTGCTGTTGAACAGTGTTGTTGGTCTGTGCAATACAGCAATGGAAATTGAGGTTCAGACTGACAAAATCTAGGAACGTAATTTTACAAAGACGATGGTGTTCTGCTAAATAGTGCTTGAGTGGGGCCCACATTAGCAAAGTAACGATTCTCTGAGCTGGTGAATGAAAAGAGATTACATTTACTACTGATTGGCTGTAATTGTATTGTACTGCTCAACAGGAATTCTGTAGAATCGAAGACATGAAATTTGAGGTGGCCTTTGATTTCTTTTATAAGCATGTCGTTTGGTTTTCTTTTTTTCCCTAAAGAAGGTCGATTTATGTTTAGTCTGAGCTGTATAGCTTTTTGTTGTTCAAGTGGGAGATGTCTTTAGTGAACATGATGAGACCTTGCACAACTAGGTTGGAAAGACTTGGCTGTGTTTTGAGAACGCAGCTAGTTCTGTACACGGACGACTAGGAAAAGGTTACCTGAGTGCTAGCCCTGAGCTGGTTTTAAAATGCCAAGTGTGAAGTGAGCAAGGGGAGGAGGTCTGTGCATTGGCTCACACAGCACACTGTTGACAGCAGCTATGGTACAGTACTAGTGTAGACCAAGATTGGTGATTAATAGGAGCACGGCATGGTACGCAAGACTAGCCTGTACGTCCTTATCTCAGATGTTACCTCAGAGTGCAATTACACGCAGTTGTGTGTATGATGGTTATGGTTTTAATTCGGTTTCTTACGGTGACTTGCAGTGAGCCATTTCACTGTAATACCCAGAGGTACAGTTCAGCCCAGTGCCTGCCTTGCAGTCGACTTGGTAATTTCACCTTGTTACTGCTCCCTTACCAAGATGTATTTATTCTTTGTGCTTTTGGAGTTTGTTGTGAGTTGGTTAAAATGTTTTTAGTAATTGTTTCTGAATTTTTTAGGAATTCATTATTGAATAAAAGAACTGGTTTATTTGAACGTAGAGCGCTGTGCTTTTATGCTTTTCTTTTCTTTGTGTTAGAAACTGGACCAGGATCTTAATGAAGTGAAGGCTCGTGTTGAAGAACTGGACAGAAAATACTATGAAGTGAAAAATAAAAAGGATGAACTACAGAGTGAAAGAAAGTTAGTACTTAATTGAAATATGTCGGAATCTCACTTAATGTGAAGGACCCCAACTGTGTAGTTGTTAACATGACATGTAGGCATGTGTGAACACCTGCACTTCACTTTCCTGTTCGATTAGCAGTCTTTGAGAATAATAATAATAAAACTAGGTCTCTAGACTTCATTCGCACTTAAAATATTATATTAATTATTTTTTTTGTTCTGTAGTTATCTATGGAGAGAAGAGAATGCGGAACAACAAGCTCTCGCTGCAAAGCGTGAGGATTTAGAAAAGAAACAGCAGCTTCTCAGAGCAGCAACAGGAAAGGTACGCTACCTTGTATTTGAGAACTCATTGTGGAAACTTTTCTCATTCTTAAGGGTCAGGTCATGGTCATATCTGAAAGATAGGACAGTTAATTCTTTTGGTTATGGTCTTACTGGCATAATTAAGATGGACAAATTTCTCACATATTTGCAGCTCTAGAATTATTTGGAAATTAGTTCTGTAAGCTCAAGATAATTGAGCAGAGATAAGAAGACCAGGTAGGAATGAAATACTTCTATAATGTCTTCTGATACCTTTTTGCTGGGAAGAAAAAAAAATTAAAAAAAGAGACCCTTGAAAGTGGTGGACTCAAATATTTAGATATCTTCCATTAGAGCTGTAGGTTGGTTAACAGGAACTTGGCAAGAAAGAAAGTTATCATTTTTATAAAGTTAAAGGTAAAATGGGTATTACTTATACATCTTTTAATGGCAGTACAATAATGAGTTGTTTTAACAGGCCATTTTGAATGGTATAGACAGCATAAACAAAGTATTGGAGCACTTCCGGCGAAAAGGCATAAACCAGCATGTTCTAAATGGCTATCATGGCATTGTAATGAATAACTTTGAATGCGAACCAGCTTTCTACACCTGTGTTGAAGTTACTGCAGGGAACAGGTAATTACATGCTCTTTACTGTTATGTAAGTTAAAGCAGCTGCAATGTTACAGTTTAGTTGGTGCCAGCTGCTACTAAAAGTATTATTCTTTTGAACTTGAGCTCTTGCACTATTTATGTGAAAGTGACTTCTCTATAGCATGATCTCAAACTGCTAGTCCTTCAAGAAGGAACTAAGAAGAATTCTGTGTATTTAAATATTAATCCTAGTCTTGTCTAAAAAAACCTAAAACGAACCTGCACACAAACCCAAAAAAGGTCCCAGACCCACACTCCTGACACTCACCAGGAGGACTGGTGGTGAGACCGAGCTATGTTGAATAAAGTGGGTGGCATCTTTGGGAGTGGACAATTCTGCATCAGTAGCACTGATGTTTCAATGATAACAATAAGAATTATTTCACTTAGACTAGAAAATCTCACGGGTGAGGATGGTCTCTAGACTGTCAATCTGTTACTTAAAAGCTATCTGAAAAGATGTTCAGTTGTTAATGAGTCTGTGTAATACGCGTTCTAGAAGGAGTAAGTGCCTGTTGGGTGGTCCACCACTTCCTGCAGCATCTGACACTTCAAATGAATTTATGTGGTCTTTTTATGTGCTAAGTCTCCTCTTCAAATTAAGGATTAGCTGTACAAATTTGTGTTCTAATGAAATGTCGATAGTGGCATAAGGGCAGGAAAGAGGACAGAGGTGATGTGATCTCGCAAATTATCATACAGAAATATCGATGCTAGCACAATTTGAAATGCCCTTTCTCATCTGCAACATCTGTGTCTGTATGAACAAGGGGTCTCTTCAAAGTACTTCACAGTTCTCTCTGAATCCTCTTGTGCCCCATAGTTTGGAAAAAGCTGCAACAAGCAAACTGTAGTTCAGCTTGCAAAAGAAAGATTATTTTTTTTCAATCCCTCTGATGCTAGTCCCAGTTGTGCGTAGGGAGATAGATGTGTGAAGAGGGCTGAATATTATATATTGAAATGGTATGGAGGACAGAGGTTTGCAGCTGAACCAGAAAAGGCTGTGTACACCATGAGCAGCAGTGTACGCATGTTATGCTGCAGATTGAAAGCTTATGGGTAGGAATTTGAGATCGGGACAACAAAGGGAACCTTGTGGTTCGAGTCTACTACAGGCTGCCCGATCAAGTGGAGCCTATCGATGAAGCCTTCTTACTCCAGCTTGAGGAGACTTCCTGATCACCAGCTCTCATCCTGCTGGGGTATTTTATCCACCCTGACATCTGTTGGAAAAGTAGCA
>VWZK01026050.1:0-14914 GCA_013396935.1 Baryphthengus martii
GTCATCAGGGCAGAAACGCAACATACAGAAAGCTCATTATTTTTAGAAAGATGTAAACCATCCACTTGGAACTAGAAGTTGGGAATATACCCAGGGGCTAATATGTCTTACTGAAGTTTTTACAGCAGTAATCAAAACAGAGAGATTGAAACTTGGAGCCTTCATGGGCTCATGGAAGCAGTGTGATAATTTAAACTGACATCAGCCTGTTTATAAGTGTTCTTATCTCTAAAATGAGTTAAATACATACCTGTGGGATTTCATCATTTGCTTTATCACTCCCCAACCTGATGGAAATCACAGAAAACAAAAAGAAATACAATCTTTCTTTTTTCTTCCATAAGACATTTGATATTCTAATAGTGCTCTTTGTTTTCATTCCTTCTGCTTTCATTTTGTCAATTTCAACTAGGCAGTATTTTTTTTCTTGGATTTAGAATTTAAATAAAAGGTCTGGGATCTGAGATCAAGTAACTAATAAAAATGTTGTAGCTGAGATTAATAAAGCTACGCTGGCACTGTGCTGTTAACTATACAAAGGCCTGATACAGTAGCAGATAATTGCAGAAGTGTTTCCTCTATGTATGTTTAATTATAAGAAATTGATAATAGAGCTTAAGATACAGTCAGATAAAAGTGCAGTTTGCTGTTGAGATGTAAGCATACCCATATGCGTATTATTAACCAATTCAGTAACTAAAGTCCTGATGTAAGAGCAGTCCTTAATTTTCTTTCCATGCTTTTGTTTACCAGATTGTATACTCGCCAAGCATAAATTAATAAAACATGAATGACAATGTCAGTGTGCTTTCTGCACTTATATGTATTCTGTGAATGTTGTCTATTTTTCAGAAGAAATACCAAAGAGCATTTAATGAAAATAAGCAGTTACAAGCTAATAGTTCAATATTACTTCAAGTGGCATGATTCAGAGAAAATGCAAACAATATTAGGGGCCTACCATGCTAGATATTGCATAAAATCACCATAAAGAGTTGTTTCTTACCCTAATCTTTCAAGATTACCAACTCAGGGACTATCTATGATTCTATGATTCTGATACAGAACTCCCATTTCTAGATGAAGAATAGCAGTATGGACTGTAATACATCTGTTTATTTGTAGAGTTTGTACTATGCTCTTCTAAGGAAAAGTAAATAAACTCAACTCTGTTATGTGGGCATCACATACTTTCAATTATGAAGAAGCATTTTCTAAATTCCTATGATATACACTTTGACAAATATACTTAGTTTGCATCATCATGCAAACAAACCAGTTCAAGGAACTCATAAACAAAGAACAAAAAAAAAATACCAATAATTCAACAGCACCTTTACATTTCAAGTCCCAGAGATGTTTTTCTTGAGCAGAACTAACAACACTATAGCTGATAGAAATGGCCACCAGGAGTGGCAACATTTGGAATTGCATAGGAGCCAAAGAATACAAAAACATGGCTCTTGACTTGCATATAAGACCTAGCAGGATCCCAGATTTTCTGGCACTAAAGAGTATCCTTGGTTCAGTTTCAGGTCACAGTTGAAAGACAGGATAGAGATTAATTTTGTTCTCTGTTCTGGAGAAAATTCTTCTTTGTTTGTTTAAAAGTGGCCGTCTGAATTTCCATGCCTGCTTTTAACCTTATTTTAGGACTTGGAAGTAGTTCAGAATCCAGGCTTTTGCACAAATACCGTAACGTTGGTTTTGACTTAGCTTAATATTTTGGTTTAATGCTTTAGACTATAAAATTATTCCCCCACTACAGTGAGTTTGGCTCCCAACAGTGTTTAACTGGGAGAAAAAAAGCTTCCAGGAAGAAATAGAGAAATCAGCTGGATAAGCTTTAGCAATAAGATGCTATTAAGTAAGGGATACTAGAGACAATGCTTAAATTTATTTTCTGCATAGATGTGGAAGGCAATGGGTAACAAAGCATATGCAGGAAATACACTTGAGTATGCAATTTCAGTTCTGCTAAATCTGCACTGTGACAGAATGAAATTATTTCAAGTTTAAGTACCTCAGTCGTCAGTTAACAGCATCTAGCCATTGCCCCTTCCTTGCTAAGAAATCTCAGTTCTGGTGAAGTGGTTTCTATGGTTACCTAAAAATACAGGTCTGATTTCTCCTATCAGGTAAAATACCTGTGAATGCACCTGATGATTATGTATGTGAAGAGGCAGTTGACTGACTGTTTATCTCTAAGAAAACACTTGTATGGCCATGCACAAATTCTGCTCACTTCAGTCTTTGTTTGACTTTGGGTGAAAACGTGTGCTGGCACAAAAACATCAAGCTGCCTGATTGAAAGAGCTAGTTGCAGGGCTAGATAACAAATTTTGAGCAGAGAAACCAGCCACAAACAAAAGTTGCACTCACTTGTCTGTTACCAGAAAAGAAGGGATTCATCCCCTGTAGAAGGGATTCATGATGAACACAACCACTGTTGATAATTTTTATATTTGAATTAGCGACTGTTATAACTGCAAAGAAGGACTTTAGAGGGGTGGGCCCTGCCAGATCATGTACTGCGTGGCCACCGTGCGGTAGTCGCTCCAGGATATTTGAGAAAGGTCTCAAGAGGGACCTTGGTCTGCTAGCAAAACGGAATAAATAAGGCTTCAGATCCTAGAATGACCAGGCAACAGGGGCTTGTTTTGGTTGGACTGGCTTTAACAAATGTTGTATCTTCCAGACAGGCATTTAAATTCTTGTCTTTTTATTTATGCTGCTTGATTAAAGGAAAAAAAAAACCCAACCACTCCTCATAGGTAAACATTAGATATCTACCCTTTATTCTTCTTGAAAGAGGAACAGTCCTTTTTTCTGTGACAATGTTGCTACTTTTCAGAAGAAAAGGGAGTATTCTTGAGTAATACAAAGTAATAATTTGATTTAAAATATGAGTGTGGAAAAAGGTTTTAAAATCTAAATTTTGATATGTTTTCCTCTAGCTACCTTTGGTAGCCTTTCCTTTACACATATTCTTGTTGCCTGCAGTTGTTAAGGCAGAGGACAAAAATAGAATAAAATTGAGATTCAGGTAATACAATTGAGATTGAAATAAATAAAATTATTTATCTAAAGATCTGCACTTAGGCCAATGATGCAGGTAGAAACAGAATCCTAGTCCTTGCAAGTATCTGCCGTCCAAAAAAAATTGTACGACCACCTGATACTTCTCATTGTGTCATTGTCTTGTCGGGATTTAAGAGAAGAGGACTGTCCCCAACTGTATAATCATCGCTATTTTCCTGAAACATTCTCTGGAAACCTGTATTTGACATTCTGATGTGATTCTTTTTTCACCTGTCTAGCAAATGATTCAACCCAGTAGGATCTGGTCATAAGACAATCTTCAAAAGAAGCTGCTAATTGTGTTGGCTGAGTAAATAGATGCACTGTGTCAAATGTTTAAACTAAGATTACACACACAGCCTTGTATTCAGAACCGAGTTATACAGAGCAACCTGATTTAAAAAATATCCTAAAGTTCTCCCTGAAAACTAGTAAAATCTCTGTGAATCCTAGACTGTCCGGCAGGTAGACACTAATTCACGACAAGATCAGTGTATCAAAGACTGGACACCACATGGAACATACCTGCTCTGGTAAAAATAAGGCAGTGAGATAGAAGTTATGATGTCTGCCTTGATGGCAAACCCTTTGGATCAGAGATTTAAGAGAAGCCTGCAAAGTTGTGTCCTTTCAAAATGTGATTTTCAAAGTGAATCTATCACCAGCTGTCACAAATGTATTGAAGACTGTAACAAAGTACCTTTTGCTGTATTGAATTTTTTTCATACTTTAGGGCAGTGAACAACTAGTTTCTAAACCTGTCATCTGTTTGTCACCATTCTCTAACAAGAGGCTTTATGGGTAGGAGGAAGCAGACCTTTTACTGAAAACCCCTTTCATGTCTCTGTCTCTTTAGCATTCTCTAGAAAGGATGCTACCGTGATAGCTTTTGGGCTACATAGAAGGAAGACAAAGGCTGTGATAACTAAAGGAGTTTGTCCACATATTTTGAAGTGGCTTTGTAATATATTTTGTTTTCAGAGTGAATTCTTATACTAAGATCCTGCTGGCTAATTTTTTCATGATTGAAAGTTGTTCTCTCCTCTGGAGATGCAATGTATGTGATGTATTCCCATGGGGAATGCAAAAATGCTTCATCAAAAGGGGCTTCTCAAGCAAAGACATACAAACTCCATCTTGAGCTATATAATACAGTCATAAGCTAATTGCTTAAAAATACATTTTGTTTTCTACTTATTGCCTACCTTTTCTCAGACAAAAAGGTAGCCTGCAGTTCTAAACACCCTCTTATGGGGAGCAATTTTGCCATTTCTGTTAGAAATACAATTCCTTTAACTGGCAGAAAAAATACTTATATCATGATTAAGGACCTTTAATTTCTCTGCAGATCCTACTGAATGTAGCCCTCTAGCTCAAAAAACACTCTCCATAATGCTGTCATCCAGAGAAAAACAAAGCAAAATCACACACCCAGCTAAATCCCTCATGAGGGATTATTGCTCTATGAAAATACGGTTTTAAAGTGAGTTCATTGCAGAATTCCTGCTGCTTTTTGCCTGGTTCCACTCACTGACACAAGCTCGCAGTTGAACAGCAGGTATATCTGCTAAAATAGAGAGGAAATGTTTTGTATTTCTTTGGGGAGACAGTGAAATATGGCACACACATTTATTTGTGCTGCAGTCCTCAGATTGGCTTGTTCAGCTCTCTAATCAGGTAGCTCTGAGTGATTTTAGCTGCTGCTGATTTGTTGAACTAACTATATCAAAATAAAAAAACCCTATTCCACAAATATGTAACCTTAATAGAAAGTTTCAGGTCATACTGATTTCAATTTAGTCCCAAGATCTTGAGGGTTGCAGGGAGCTGAAGAAAATATTTCCAGATATTGGTTTCATAAATCCTGGAAAATTAATGATCAAAAAGATGTTTATTTTGTTATTTTCTATTTATCATCAATATTAAGCTTTAAAAAGAAAAAAAATCAAGTCAGAAACAGAAACATCAGCAGGTAGCTCAACTGGCCAATCTTGTAACATCGGTACAGAAAAAGTGAAAATAAGCAGTGAACCTCTCACAAACCAGCCAGAGACTGAATGCCTGTTTGTCCATGCTAAAATAATAAATTAAAAATTAACTGGGAAAAGAAAAGATTAAAAGCTTGTAAACTAATACTGCACTAACTCCAGGAAGGATATTATTCGTAAGATTTCTGAATAGGTTTGCTTGATGATACAGTTTAACCATGTGGATAGGGAACTGTTAATTGACTCATGACGATTAATTTGTTCTTAAAGCATGAATAGTGCTCTGAGTGCTTAACAAACAATCCAGGTGGCTATAAAGCTGGAGTACCCACTATGAGGAGGTTTATGGTCTAATTTTCTAAGAGTAATCTGTTCCGGGATCACAGTTCCAAAAAAGTGCAAATTTATCGTGCTCCATTTTTATCTTTCTCTTTGTCAAAGAGGTATAGAAAAGAATATAAAATTATTTCTGTATTCTTCAGATCATCAATTTGGGAGTGACTAAAAGCTTTGTTAGTCATCCTCTGTAGTAATATTCAGCGTATTAGAATGGAGGAGGAACAGCAGACTTCCCTGTCGCTAGTGGACCATGGTGTACTTAATGGTATATGCATGAGATATGAGAAATGTCTCTGTGCTGAGCATGTTGACTTGAATAAGCTGAAAATGATCTCTTGTCATCCTCTCATGAAGCGAGGATCTAGGGGATTTTCTGTGAACTAAACATCTACAGAGCCTGCATTTGAGAAACTAAACTAAAACAAAACAACAACAACAACAAAAAAAAAGCACAAAACCAAAACAAATGAAACAAAATAAACCTAAGTGTGGCCTGGAAGTTTGGATCATTGCAGTTTTAAATTCCATCTGGATGTTGTTGCACTACCAACTGATTTCAGAGCGTATGTCTACCAGTGGCTCAAGCATATGTCTCCTCTTGGTTTTCTAACTTCAGTAGAAGCATATCAAATAATTTAATTGGACCACTAGTGTCCATGCCTCTAGAGGGCAGCTCAGACTGATTAGCTAAGCTTCATACCTTTCTGTTTGTTTGCTCAATATCCATATCATCAGATGATATGGATATAGGCCATTACCAGGACCAGAAGGGCAAGTTTGGAGCCATTTATACCCTTCATATTACTGATCAAGGTAGCAGCTCTTGATTCCGTGAACGACTCCATTTTTGTGTCCTGGCTGCTATACTCTCCTAGCTAATGGTGGCTGGAATTGCACGGCAGCTCTTATCCCTCTTCTGACACTGAGTGGCAATAGAGGGAAGGGAACACTAGTGTGATTGCCCTGGTCTCAAAACCTACAGTGAATAAAAATGGTTGCAAAGCTTGCAGGTTCCACAGGCCACCATCTACAAGGAAGCTTGTGTCTGCCCACTAGCAACAGCACATGTTCTCCAAGATCCCAATCCCCCTTCCCATCCATCTCCTAGTCACCACAGATTTCCCAAGCATGTGGCCAATATATGGCCATATATTAAAAATGTTAGGGGAAAAATGTGCCATCTGGGTAGATTAATCAAGAAGGATATGTTTCTTTGTCTGGAAAGAACTGGTGAAGCACAGAGGAGCGTTTATCGCTGACAATCTGGGTTACAGTGAGTACATATGTGACATATTTAGAAACTTGTCACTATGCATTTCAGACCAAGCCAAAAGAATCTTCCTTTAGTAACACTATCTATGCCTTAAAGTCCTAGGTAATCTCACATGCCCATTTTTTCAGGTGCTGGACTATATATATAACCTGGCAGCAAAAGCATGTGTGCTTGGCTATGGGTTTTAAAAGGGCTTACTTGGAGAGATAGACTTAAAGTCTATATCGACATCATGACACCCTGGTTTGCCACCCCCAGTCTTTGTGAAGAAGGACACAGGGCTCTCCCGGTCCTCCTCATGGATCCCAGTGGAACTGCCTGGCTCTCCCAAAGGGAGGATGAGACCATGAAACAACATGTTCTCACGTCTTTGAGAAACAAGATGTTTTCCAGAATCTGGATTTACATGTCTGTACACATTTGGGTTTTATACACTCCCTTAAATCCATCACCTCTTCCCTCTAGTAAATAAAACTTCTCTTCCCTGTCTACCTGAACTAGTAAAATACTTTGATGCTGAGTCTCTATGTACTGTAAATGTGTTTCAGCTGACTGACCTAAAGCTGGCTTTTTTTCTGGCATTCTCATTTTGGGTCATTAACTCAGCTTCTACTTCACAAGTTTGAAGGAACTGCTCAAGCAGAAAAAGATCTACAATATGTCTTCAGAATGGAACATTATTTATTGTTAGTGTGAAGCTGCAAATCAATTCACTTCATTCTCAGAAAAAAAAAAACAATGACAATGTGCATGCCCTTATCTTGAACTGCTTGCAGTTTTACACAGGAATACTTCTCTCTGCTGATTGTCTGCTTATCTGCAGGTACATATGCTTTCCCGTTGTCCCTCTAGGGTAAAGAAGCTCAGCTGCAGGAGAAAAGCTTGAAAACTCTTGTTTCGTATTCTTAGAAACAATATGGGTGCAATTGCACCTAGCTTGCTCACAGACCTCTGAAGAACCATGGTAAGCATTGCATGATCCTCAGTACTTTCCAAAATGTCCTGATCCTGAGATATCCAACACCCAGAGGCTGGACAACCCATTAAAAAATACCCTTGCTTGTTATGACCATTCAGACATAGAGAAATATCCATCCACAGTTCTGACCATTTCTTGGCAAGTTCCTCAATCACAGCGTAGTCCACTTACAAGGCAGGCTAAGGAATAGGATTTAGTGGGGTCAGGAAATAGCTGTCACTCTACCAAGAGAGGAGAAACACTTTACCATCTTCCAGGACAACAAGATGGAAGCTATTTTTTCTTGTAGGATATAGTGACAACACAGAAATGTGACAGTTTGCTAGATTAGGTAAGGGTATCTATTGCAGCAGCCTCTCTTGTGGTTTCCCATGGATTTGGGTTCCACTAGTCTCTTTACCTTTTTGCCAGCAAGAAGGATCTCAGAAGAGATGATATAACTACATCTCAGACAGCAGCAACTGCACATAGTTTTGGATGGAGTGCAGGAAAACTATCACTCTTATCATATCTCTGGAGGCTGAAGACATTGTCCTACTCTTATTCCTGACTGGGGAGCAGCAGAGTGTGAAATGTACGTTAACATGAAAAACACAACTGCCAGACACCTCCCAAGGAGTCACCTGAAGTAAATGGAGTTTCTTTATCAGCTTGCTCCTCAACATAGGCTACTAATAACTGTGTTGACTTTCAGAAAGCTGAAGACAGTTTCTTTCTCTTCCCTTCTCAGTGTTTTATAGTACACCTCTCCATTTTCATTAGCAGCAGCCTAGAGGTCTGTAAACATCAGAGGTTCCCAGAAGAGATGGTTTGCAAAGGAGGGAGTTTCATCTCCAGGTAGAAGATGAAAAAATTTGATTGCGAAGTGCAGCTGACCCAGTAAAGTTAATTGTACCCAGCACTGCACATACTGCTTGTCCCATAATCCATCAAGGGTTGATATGACTGCCTTCTTGATCTCTTATATCTACTTAGTGGGACATACCAGCTTAGTCTCTGGCTTGAATACTGATGGGGTATTTACATGCAGTGAAAGGAAGAGCATGATGGGCTGGAGATGACTTCACCAAGGAACTCTGTAGAACCCAGAGGCTCTCAGATCTGGTGACAATTCATGTCCATGTCCAGAGGGATTTGGATGGTCAGGTAGACATAATGCAGCACTTAACCTTTGATTAGGTAATTTTGAACTTTCTAGAGCAGGAATATCAAAAGAATATGTATAGCTTCCTGGAAACAGGCCTTAACCTGCAGGACTCCACTCATACCTCTTCTATGG
This sequence comes from Baryphthengus martii, assembly GCA_013396935.1. Taxonomy (NCBI): domain Eukaryota; kingdom Metazoa; phylum Chordata; class Aves; order Coraciiformes; family Momotidae; genus Baryphthengus; species Baryphthengus martii. Next base: position 8,940 of record VWZK01026050.1, read on the forward strand.
ATCTACTTATGCAAGAAGAAATATACTCTTTGTCTTTGCAATCAGATCACAGATTCAACTTGCAGAACATATGCACAGAAAGTTGTTAACTGAGGGAAAAATATGCCGCAAAGAGGTACAGAAAGGATGGAGAATGAGAAGCTGGAGTTTCTCTTCCGCTGCCCTAAAGTGAGAACACAAGAAATTACAGCCTCAAGTGCTTAGAGCTGTGAGAATGAAGAAAGAGTTTACCCCTTACTTGTAAATCATATCTGTAAACATCTGTCATGGGTTTACTGCATGCCTTCTTTGTTTTGACTGAAGACGTTTTACTGCGTAGAGGAGTTTTGTTGCTACCAGGAAGCTGATCTAGACTTTACATCCCAATAACCAACTTAAGCCTGTTCTACTAACATGCAGAGCTTCAAGGGTTGTAAATGAAGTTAGTCCTTGACAGTCCACATTGAAGCTACCACTCAGTGTAAAACAGCCCAAGAGGCATGACAAAATACTCACTTTCTCCCCAACAATTTTTTTCTGCACCAGGCAAGGTGTGGGGTGAGAGAGAAACAGTGCAGGGTTCTTTCTGGATTTTGATAAGAAAGGCCCAATAACAAATGACTTAATAAAACAGATGATTTAATGTTTTTAAAACAGCTGTTTTAGTTTAATAGAATAAAAAAGAATATAAATAGCAAACAAAACTAAGTCTGTTAAGATGCTGGGAACTCTGCTTTTGGGCAGCATTGGACGGACACCAGAAGGATTTTCCCATGGTGCACTGCAGAGATCTTGTTGGTAGAGAAATTCCTCTTCCCTCCCATAGCATGATACTTTTTATTTCATGTAACTAACAGTACCATATGCCTTCTTCTGATGTCATAACATCCACCAGTGCATAGCACAGGCCAGCATGGAACACTCCAGCAGATTTTGTTAGAGTAGGTACTCTAATAGTGACATATTGACTTGACATTGCCTATTGACTCTAATAGTGACTTTGACATAGATGTTTGTCAAGTGTCTCTTGGCAAATTGGCTGCTCAGACCCTAAGTATAAGATCCAGTAGAGCAGGCAGGTCTTGCTCAAGCTCACTAACTCCTTGAATACAATGTCTTCTGCAAGCTACCAATAGGTTCTTGTAATCACATGGAAGTTGCTGCACCTGACTGGAGTAGCTGTCCGTCTGCTCTGTTCTTTTACTTCAATAGAGACCAAGAGCATATTTTCAGAGAGTGACACACAAAGAAAAGAAATTTAAAATCTTTCCTTGGTGTGTTAAAGGAAATCAGAGTGTATTGCCTTGTGTCCGTGACCCAGGAGCTTAAAGCACATGGGGAAAAGGAGAAGGAGTAAGGAATTAGTTCATTCTTTTTTTTTTTGCATTATGGAGCCTTTGTTGGCCTCTAGTTGCCTGTTTAGATGTCTGGTTGTAGTGTCTCACCTAATGTCTGTTCTGAGGTTGAATGTGTTGAAGATACTCGAGTAATAAAGTCTGTATGACTTAGATTCAGAAAGGATGCACTTGTATTGTCTTTTAAAGTTAACTTGACACTAGATTTCATGGGCAGTTCCTCTTTCCAGAAATTTTAATTGGCTACAAAAAGTCTCTCAGTCTGTAACTTAGCATCTGCTATAATTGCATATATAGACATTAAAAAAAACAAAAAACAAAAAGCAAGCAAAAACAAAAACAGAAACTAAAAAACCCCCCACAAAACCTCCCAAACCAAACCAACCAACCAACTAAACCAATCTCCACAAAACCCCGAAACAACCCACAAGCTACCAGACACTTCATCTTTACATTCCTTAGAATAGCAATATGGGTATACTTTTTAAAATTTTATGTTATATATCTGCATCTGTACTGATACGTATCGGTAGAGATGTCTTAAGTATGTACATATAGAACTGTATAGCTAAAGAACTACTGCCATCACCTGGACTTTTATGATGCCCCTTTTTGCTAATGGATATTGCTGAAAGTAGAGTGAGGTCTGACACACACGTTGTTTCTTTAGTTCTCAAGCACTTTTACTTTGATAAGGATTTTCCAATCAATGCCTTCCATTATCTGCCACCAATGTTAATTGAAGGTGTATTCACATCAAACACTTCTACCTTATCTGAAGAAAGTGTGTGGAACAGAGTTCCAATACAATAGAAATAGTAATATTCTGAGACTGTAATTATATTCATACTTCATGCACTGCTAGAATTGCTTGCAAGTTTAAAACTATCAGATGCTGCAGTTGTTGTGTCTCTGAATTAGTGATGAAGAAACATTTAATATCAGCTAGTAGATGGGAACTTACCAGACTCTCTGAGGTAGGTTTTATATTATTTAGCACTCTTTATGAAATACTAAAATCTTGAACATTTCATAGGAAACGAGTATTCATCTGATATGGAGAAAGGAAAAAAAAGATCCAAGTAGGAGTCAGTTTTCTTGTCTTAAAGATCAATACAAAACCAATTTTTGATCCCCTCTTCAGAGGGAAAAGAAAGGCACACATGATTTTTTATTCTAACGCTGCAGATAGTCTTATTAAAGTTCTGTAGAGAGTCTTCTTGGTTGATGCTTTAGGGTTCTTGCCTTGAGGGTCACATTTCCTGAGCCTGTGTAGACTCTAGAATCTCCTGACTTCTCAGCTGTGGGATGTTAGCCAGAACATGGCAAGACTGCAAAGCACTTATGCAGCAGCTTGACTGATGTCATCTTCTGCAATAATAAGTGATGGCCTGAGTTTTTTCCTTTTTTATTGACATTGAACTACCTTAAAGATAGGCCATTTTCTCTGTGATTATCCCAATTTGCTGTCTCACTAGGATGATGACACTGGCCTGAGCTTCCTTCGTCAGAAAGGGAGGCAGAAAAGATGTTGAAGATGCTCATCTACATTCTGCTGCACTCTTTCTTTCTCAGATGTAGTCCGGGTGTGGCCATGTCTGGGACCCAAACCAAACTATTTAGAAGCTAGGGCTGAAAGTGATGTTGCTGTTGCAGCTGTGATGAATATTCTAACTTAGAAATTGTCATTCCAGTTTCTCCTCTATACAGACATCTGAGATATTTCCAGAGTATATCCCTTTGGGCAGTGGGATAGTGGGAAAAGGGCTATAGGAAATTCCATCTGAGTCAGAGCCTCTGCTTTCCAGGGGAGAAATGAAGCAATACTGAAATCTGAAAAATAAACTGTCAGTGAGCCATTTTAAGAGTTGCTGCAGCAAAAGCCATGAAACACATCTGAGCAGAATGTGGCTGGAGGACATACATAAGGAAGAGCCACATCATTTCTATGTTTCCTTCCTCCGACAGCCATTGTGGTCTGTTTGTTATAGATTGGAGAGTGACGTTGCATATATCTGCCAGGAAATATGAGTTGTCATTCTACCTAGGAACATAGGAATTCCTTTATGACTTCAACTTTGTAAGAGTGACTGTGGTATTTTGGAAAGAGAAAGATTAAAGTGGATAGACATCTCTCTTTTTTTTTTTTTTTTAATTCACATGATTAAATTACTAAGAGCTGGGAGAAAGTCAAAGCTTTCAAGGCCTACTTAAAATAAGATACTGTTTTGAGTGCCAGGCAGAAAAATTTAGGCTGACAGACACTACTGACATCAGGTAATTGAGGGAGCTGTAGTTATTAGCACTGAGTAGTATTATACTTAAAGGTGGTATTGAACTCACAGAGGTCAGCAGTAGACCTCAGATTAACCTAAACAGGACAGAATCAAACACTCTACTGATTCCTGCAGTTCTGTAGGATATTTCAAGTGACAGCTGTATCTCTTGATTACTAATTTCAAATTATGGACATACAAAACTGTAATTTAAATTGAAGCTGCTCATAGTGAAGTAGAGCTGCATTGATTAGCTGAGAACTGATGGTCTTCTCCTGTTGGGGACGTACATACCGATGAAATAATATATATATTAAGATTTTCCTTCTTTACTTACCTTTCTGTAAAAAGCTTCTTTTGCAGCTAAAGGACATCTTTTCATAGGATGATAGTCTTACAGTCCTGGAGAAGGATGCTCAAGATTTGGTTGCTGTTGAAGTCTGTACTTACTGATACAAGCATTGTTTCTTATGCACTGTTGTTTTTTTCTAAAGGGATGAGCTTAGTAATGTGTGGGTATCTGCCCTGAGATTGTTCAGTTAGCAGCTTATTTCCTAAGGATGCAAAAAGGCTGACAAATTGTGTTGCTTATGTCCATATTTTTGCTGAGGATAAAGATAAACTAGCAACTAACGTCCTAAGAGCCAAAGGGCACTCAGACACTTCTTACTTCTGGCAATCATTGACTTGAACAAGATTTGAATCAGTGAAATGCCCTAAACACTCCTCTGTGTTTCTTGGACAGTCATTTCATATTTATTTCTAATCTCTTCAAAACAAACTTTATCAGGCAGGAAAATACACTTGCTTATGGGTTATATAACTATCTATTGAAATTACTTAGGATTTTGAAATAAAAGAATCGTGGACATAGACTTTTGATGGGTGAATAAACAAACAACAGAGAGATTTTTATTTTTAGAAGTCAGCTTCCCAGTCTCTAACTATAAAGCTTCTTTGATAAACAAAATTGGTTTCAAGGCCATACTCCCTGGTCCAAGAGTAGCAGGAGTATGTAGTACAGAGCCAAGAGGTCATTCCTTGGAGAACTTGCCCTAAGGCCAAGGGCGGAAGAGTGGAGGATAAAGAAGTAACCTTCCACAGGTGATCTGTAGCTCACTTTGACATGGCTTTGCTGTAAGGGTGCTTATGGCGATGTCACACAGTTACCTGCAAAGATAATGAAGTAATGAGACATCATATGCTTTGTTCCACAGCACTTTCTCTGCAACAGAAAGGAGTAACTTTGGAGAAAAAAATCCTTCTTTTCTTATCGTATTTTACCTGTGATTTTTTCATCTTTCTCTCCTACAAAGGTGATATGAAGTAAAACAGGATTCTTCAAGGAGATACCTAAGATCTCAGGACAAATAATACCTGTATATTTTAGTCTATATTAGAACCTTAAGTTAATTACCTGGATGTGGTAAACACACTTGCATTGTTTATTATTTGCATGGTTTTAAATAAAATTGTTTTCCTGTTGTACTATAAAAATGCCACAGGGAAAGAGACAATTCTGATGCCCAATTTAAACCAGTGGATGATTTCTCCTTCCTTTGAAATCAGCACGGTACCCTCATACCTTCTCCCTGCACTCACTCTTCAAAATAATGGCAACCTGAAGTATCAGTATTTCTAACACAAAGATGAAACAGGCAATTCTTGTCTACCAACGTCATTCAGAAATCCTAGCAATGAGTTCCATTAACAAATTTCAAATACAAATTTTTTTTATTCTTTTCTACCTGAGGATGTTTCCACCAAGCATTTGCTCTGTGTACAGAATGCGATGTTTTGAAAGCAACACTTCACCTTGTGAGGTGGTTTTTCTAAATGCTTCTTATTCAAATAGGTGAAGAAAGCAATAGAAGACTTTTCAGCAAGGCAAGTACTGAAGTAAAGAATAAAATATTAGCCTTCCCTAAAAGTTTTTGGTTGTCTTCTATCACCTTATCTTTCAAAACCCGATACTTTTTAGAAATAAGTCACAGCACTATCAAACCAGGAACAATGGTTTCAGACTCTTTTTCTGCAAAGAGAGAAATCTGAACAGCTCTGGATTATGATGTGCTAAGTGGGTGGGAGGGTGAGCATCTGCACAAGCAGGATCATACTTCCCAAAAGAATGTGAAATAGTGTTCCCTAGGGAATTCTGGTGGGTTTGACCTTGGCTGAGCACCAGGTACCCACCAAGTCGCTCTATCACTCCCCCCACCAATTACTCAGAACGACAAGTGGGGAAGAGAATAAGATGGGAAGAGCCCATAGGGTACGATAAAGGCAGTTTAATAGGAGCAAAAAGAAAAGCAAAGAACAAAAAAGCAAGCTGCACGCGTGCGAAGCAAAGCAGGACAAGATCTTA
>VWZK01026051.1:0-50980 GCA_013396935.1 Baryphthengus martii
CTACTTTTAATTTATGTATTTGGATTATTTTTTATTTTTTTTTAAGCTACCTGAGGTGAAGAACGTCTCCACACAGACAGTGCGTGGATCAGAAGAACAAATAACATCCCCTGCTTCTCGAAGCTCTCGTGCTGGCGTAACGTCCTCTACTAGAATCTTCCCTTCTGTTAATTTTGGCAAAAAGACACGTCCACCAGAAATCTACTCAAGGGAAATTTTGGAAAGAACCCGTGGTTTTGTGGATTTGGGGACACCAGTGAAGTTATTTACCCCAAAGAGCGATTTATCAGCTGAAGATCTGAGACAGTTTAAAGCAAAACGTTTTACCTTGGGCAAGATTCCTCTGCAGCCACCACAACCAGACCTTTTAAATATTTAGGACTTTTATTCTGAACTATCATGCTTTGTTAGTTTCTCTGATTAGTAGTTGAGTAATGAAATAAAATGCTTTCATTTGAGTTAATTTTTGTTTCATTTGTAAGTCTTCTGTGATAATAAACTCAGAGTTATAAACCTTTGAACCTTGTCTTTTATCATTTCTTGGTTATTTTGGAAAGGACATCCTTTTACATCCAGGAAATGAACTAATGAAAATAAAGTTTGACGTTCCCTTTTGTATCCTGTACTGTGAAATTCTGGGCAAAAGCTGGATTAAAAAGGTTTTGCCAAGTGTAAGAATGCTTCGGAGGGGTATTCACAGCCTTCTGTGAATCGAATGCTAGAAAGAAGCCGGTGCAGTGCAAAACTGCGTAGTGTTGGACCACCTCGTCTTTTGCCTCTGCTTTAAAGGGTTTGTGCAGCCTGTGACAATTGTGTTTGGAGGCAGTGGGCTCCTGGGTGGTCTGGACTCAGCTATATGCTTCTGTCACCTGGGAGTCAGTTGCCTCTCCCAGTTGATGCAATTCAGCTGAAGGTACAGTGGCCACAATAAATGCAAAATGTCAGTTTTCAAGAAAAATAATCAGTATAGCAATGCTGCAATAAAATCACTGCTGTGATAGATATCAATAAGTCTTATGAAATAAGACATAGCTGTACTGTGATTGTAGTAGTTTAATTCTCATCATCTGGGAACAGTGGTTTGGAAGAAAGAACACTAGATTAATATTTTAGGATATATTACTCATTTACATATTTGTTACGTATTTTGTCTCATGATTCATAGTTTTTTAACCTAGGAGAGGCTACTCTTATCATCTAGGTGGATTTATTGCAGATCATGGACTATAAAAACAGTAATTCATGTCTCAAATCCATAAATTCTGTCTGACCTACAAGACATCTTTCAGAGCAAGTATCTTGCCATATTCTTTCTTCTTCTTACCTTTACCTGCTTCCTTTTCTTCCTTTTCTTGTTCCTCTTAAAAAAAAAAAAAAAAAAAAAAGTCCATTTTCATCTTGCAGCTCCTAGCAACTCTTTTTCTTAAATCACATATAAAAACCAAATGCATCTTAGTAGGGACTGCATATGACAGTCATAGACACATTTATTTTTTGAGCACCTGCTCTGTACCAGCTCTGATCACTGACTGGCATGACAGTGATAGTCTTGCTCCTGCATTATACATAAAGATGTATAATTTGCCGTATGTACAGAGATAAATCAGGAAGGCAGGTGTAGACTTAACACGACTTGGTTTGAATAGTTCTTCTGTGTGCTCTTGTTACTGCCACAGCCACAGAAATCTTGCCAAAGGAGGAGACCCTTGGGAAACAATGTTACAGGTGTCTTTATTCACCTTTCTGACTGGGACAGATGAATGGTCTTGATTTTTGCATGCAGACATACAGGAGTATGACCAGGGAGGCCGGAAACATGGTTGAAATGAGACCAGAACTTGATCAGAATCTGAAAATGTATGTACCTCCACCTTTCCTTCTGTGTGAGCACTTCTGAGGCATCAGCAGCACCCAGCCTCTAAGGAGAGGTTTCATCAGGACACAAGAATAACAATTTAGAAACACATTTGTCTTTGAATAAAGAAGAGATAGATATGCTAGGAAGGAGAGAATAAACCAAATTGTTAGAAAAATTATCTACGCACAGTGTTCCTGGTGGGAAGTGGAGGAGATCCTTTAGTTCTGCATTTTAATGTAACAGTTTCCCATAGCCTTCTCAGACCCATCTGGTCTCCTCTGTTTCTTGAGGAATATCTTCTTCCTTTCTCCCCTCCCAAGGCCTAGCTGTGGGTGAGCACATAAACCCTATCCCTCCTCTCTGCAACTGCCACAGCTGAATCCAGATCTGCCCCAAGTTCCTGAAGAATCAGCTCCCTGGCTTCAGCCTCTGGACTTGGTCTGGGGAGGGCCCAGATCTCCCCTTGCTTCCAAAACATTCCACTGAATCCAAGGCCTGTTGAGCTCTGTCCGAAATAAGATTGACTGGGTGGACCAGCTCAAGAGATACAGGAAATCAAAGGGGTTGACAATGGATCAAATTATAGGGAAAAGGTCCTTAGGTTATTGTTTTGTTTAGAGTAAATATTTAATTTTTTTTCTCTGTGTGTTTTTTCCTCTTAAGTAGAGACTAAAGAATGGATGTAACTTGACGGAAGATTCTGAACAAATAAGTCTGGAGTGTTGCTGTATCATTTGTATCGCTGGCTGTGCACACACATATAGCCCAGATTCTCTTTGCACAACTGTACTGGGTAGAGACCATGCTACTGAGGGTTCTCTTTTTTTTGCAAGAGATTTCTAGAGCTCTCTGGGAAGGGGTGAAAAAAAAAATGAAAAAGAAAAAAAAAAGAGTGACTTAAGCGTAAAAGTTAATGAAAAAGAATTATTGGTGTTCAGCATAGCCACAGAGTCAATAAACCAGAATGACGTAACTTGAATTGCAATGCTTTTTATTTTGCCAGAGTCAGAACAGCCTGGACATTTTCAGTGTTTCTCTCTACATCCCTGACTTCTTTGAAAACTATACCCTAACATCTCTTTGGTTGGGTCATCTTCTTGCCTTCAATTTTTCAAACAAAAAATTCCTTTGTATATGAAAAGTCGGGTGTCAGACAATAATAAAATAACATTTCATAATGAAAAAGCTTATCCAAACTGGCATTTTTATGTAGACCTGAAAACTAAAGGTCTGCATTTAACAGGGTTGTAAATTGCATCTTCTCCCTACCAGGTCTCCATAGAAACACATTTAGAAAATTTTTTGTGTAACAGTTAGTAAGCTAGGGATTTAAACTGTGGAGTCCAAATATTACTATTCTGCAAAGAACCTGTCAGTAAAGACAGTTACAATTCTGTGTAATAATGAAGTAGTATTACTTGATTAAAAGGAATGTTAAGATTTCAGTCTCTTGAGATACAGCAGGCTTCAGGGGACAGTTCAGAAATTAAAAAAAAAAATCCTGCAGTAATGAACAATATTAAAAGGGATGTCAATAGTGTAAATTCCAAACTACACAGTTCTTTTATTAAGTTTGATGTAGGGTACGCATGTAATCACATAAATACTCATGAAATATTCTAAAGGCAAAAACAGAATTGAATAAGGTTGTGGTTCTGTAGCAGACAGGAAAGTGCAAGTATTTGTTACTGTTCATAGAATCACAGAATCATAGAATCATAGAATGTTAGGGGTTGGACAGGACCTCTAAAGATCATCTAGGCCAACCCCCATTGCCAGGTAGGATCACCCAGGGCAGGCCACACATTAGGCGAGTTTGCAAAGTCTCCAGAGAAGAAGACTCCACAACCTCTCTGAGCAGCCTGTTTGAGGCTCTGTCACCCTCACAGTAAAGAAGTTTCTCCTCATGTTGAGGTGGAAATGGAATAAATATGTAACAGTTGACTACTGACAGGATAGTTAAACAAAATATCTACGAAAAATGTGCAAAGTAAAAGAGAGCTAAACAAGGACCAAAGACTTTCTATTTGGTATAAAGACTGAAATTACCACCAAAATGTCCTGAACCTGTTTCATGCATCAGGGAGTGCCTTACTTTAGGACTGCTGAACTGCGACAGCTTCACAAAACACCCTAAAGGACTTTAGATCCTCAGACAGCACCTAGACAGGTACTAGTCCTAAATCCAAAATGCCAAAACATGCTCAAGTCCTCATAACTGTGAAGATTTCTCAACTGAAAAGGCAGCTCTGATTTCCCTGAGGAGTGTCCATGAGCTTGCAGCTCTGCATTCACTTCATGGCCAGGCAACAGCGTGCCCCTTTCTGACCCACTGGGTTCACAACTTGAGGAAAGCAGCTGGAAATAAGTGGCTGGAGGCTGGGCACGTGGCTTGGCGTGCTGCTGCAGGGCTGGGGTGCCAGGGAGTTGCAACCCATGGCCTTACATCGGCTGTACCTCTGCTGCGGACTGCAAAATGAACTCTATAGATCACCAAGCTACAGTTCTCTTTTTGTTTTCTTTTATGCTTCTGAAATGACTTTCAGATGTGTTGGCAATCACAGCTCTTGCTGAAGGCAGTTGGGATTGAAAGTGCTCAGCTCAAAGCTGATTACAGATCAGCTTTGTGTAAAATGTAAATATTTCATAGCAGAGCTTTCAGCCCATTTTGAAGCAAACATAGATGTAAATGCTGACTAAAAACTTCAGTTTGGTATTTAGAAGAGAACAATTCCTATACTTTGATTAGTATTTTCTGGTTTAACATCTATTTTTTAACTATATCTATTTGATAATCTGTACTACCTGATCAGTACAAGTGTAGAATTAGGTATGTGGATGTTAGGACAGGTGGGGTTCTTTTGCGACGTGAGCAGGAGCTCTAAAATGGCTGTCCTTTGGTTGAGGACGGTAGTCAACCTCATGAAGCAGCACTTCTGCTAATGCACTCTCGTTAGCTTTTCGGCAAAGGCACACAGGAACAGAACTGCTGTCTCCTCCCAAAGGAAACAAGCTCACCAGCATCTATCTGTTTGGCTGAAACTAGTCAATGGGTCCCCCCTTTCCCACAGGTGAGGTAAGATGATACTACATCAGATTGCTCCTGAGTGAGGAACCTTTTTTTGCCCGTAGTTATTTAGCCACAGCAAAGGATGCTAGGATTCCTCCTTGCCTGCTCTGGTTACATCTCTAAGTAATACTTCCCTGTGGAAACTCTCTTGTTCCAGGTATTCTAATACAAGTAGACTTTAGGCATGTGTATTGAAACTGGGGTGTGTATGGTGTCTTTATTTTTAGATATCTGCTTTGCTGGACTTCTAAATTCCACTAGTCAAAACAGTTTGACTAGTCTCATTAGCAGTTACTAATGAGCATAAGTTACTTTAATATGCCATTTTTAGTAGTGAGGTGAGTTCTGCTCTTCGACGTTTTAATATACCCCTTGAATTTCTAGAACCTAAATTTTAGTATCTAAGGAATTGAGCATTTAAATATAGCATTTACTATCAAGTACACTTTTTATTTATGTGAAGTAGACCACACATAGGGTGAACCTTCCTGAAATACATACCTGGAAAAACTCAATGTTTCTCCTAGGATCTAAAATTAGATTCACATTTGGAGGTTCAACCCTACCTTCATATCATCAATTTCTGGTATCTATTAGAAATATCTCTCCTTCAGTCTTCTGTGCTCTCAAAGCTAAAGCAGATTGCTCCTTACCACTTATTTCTTTTATCTCTCTCTACAATAAGAACAATTTTCAGGACAAAATGTTTCTCTGGATAGCAGGTAATAAAAGGAAAACAATAAAATCAGAATTCATAATCTTCCAGAAAGCAGAAAGTTTAATTTAATTTGAACTAATTATCCCTAGAAAACAAATGTATTAGTTTTATGGCATTATCCATGGATTTTGCTTTCATTGTGACTGAATGTGTAGCCATGGTATAAATTGTCTCTCTCTGAATTTAAAAGAATGTTAAACTGTTCTGCAAAGGAGCTAGATAAAGTTAGGGAACTGACATGTTTTACAGCCTCAGATGAATATTTGGGGGGATTTAGAATTCCAGGTCAGGCTCGACAAGGCTCTGAGCAACCTGATCTAGTTGAAGATGTCCCTGCTCACTGCAGGGGAGTTGGACTGGATGACCTTTAGAGGTCCCTTCCAACCCAAACTATTCTGTGATTCTATTATTCTATGATTCCTTCAGCAAAACATGAAACAAGCAGGGGGAAAAAAAAAAGTCTTAGACACCATATTAAAAGAAAAGTAACCTTCAAAGATAACATTTCATAAGGAAGATGGACTCAAAGACAAGGTGGGGAGGTCTTGAATTTACTTCTTGATTCAAATGTGGCTGTTTGTGTAATCTGTTTAGTTTCTCAGTTTCTGCTTCCATTAGAGTGAAGTAGTGGTTGATCTAGCCAGCACAAGAATCTTAAAACAGGCCAAAATATAATTAACTCTCTCTTTTAGGCTACTTTACCTATTGGACACCATGAGCAAGGTCCTACTAAAAGTGAAAATCCGATCCTTCTTCTTCTGGTTTCCCATTTCTAGATGAAATGGGATGGGAAATGAGGTGCAGGTTCGGAAAAGTAATCACTTGGATCATATCAAAGTAAAAATTTGTTTGACTTCAAAAGTGGACTCCTGAGAATATTACAGCTGCTACATTTCTAGTTCAGACAATTCTGGGTTTATTTTTGGGGGGTTTTTTTTTTGATTTTTTTTTGGGAGGGGAGGGAGTTGTAGGGTCTTTTAGGCCATGCTGTCATGCTAAGTTTCCTTAGCATTTCCAAGGTTGCTTTTTGATGGGAAAATGAAGCAATGGGCAGCAGCAGTGTTTCGCAATTGCAATTTTCAGTTCAGTGGTATACTTAAAATGTCTTGGTTTCGTTTGTTTTTTTTCTTGTTTGATTGGTTCTGGGGTTTGTTTGGGCTTTTTTTTGTCCTGGACCAGAAACCTCTACTGTTTTCTAGTGTTCTTATCTTTCATTTGGCTAATAGAAATTCCTGCCTTTTTTAGATGGCTACATTTTTTTTCCTCTGACTACAATTCTCAATTGCCTCAAACTCAATAATTAATGTTCTGTATGTAAATGCACAGGAGATTCAACAGAAGACAAGACACCATCTCTTGTTTTTCTTTACATCCCTTACTCCAAACCCAGGAATATCTAAGTTTTAAGGAAGCTGAGATACAATCCATCGATGAGATAAAATCATATTGAAAGGAGCGGATGGAAGAGAAACAGGCCACAGACACCTTTGACCATGGTCTTGCCTGCTTGGATTTTAAAAGTAGTATTGTAATGAATATTAAAAGTGTTATGTGCTTATATTTTCTCAGCATAAGTTATTTAAAAATAATGCAGCTTAAATAAATATTACTTTTTTATTATAACCTTAATGCCCACTGTTCCTCTGTTTTTTATTGTAACTTTCAAGGAATAAAATGCCAAGTACATTCTTCAGTTAGTAGTAATGGATTCCCTGACGAGAAAATTCTTGGTGTTTAAAGCATCTGCCAGACATCTTCACCCTTACATATTGCTTACATATTATGATTTTGTGTGTGCATGTGTGTAGGCATCTGTCTGCCTATCCAGACACAGATTATAGCTTGGCATTTACAATTTTATCAGATCATGTGTTTCCCATGAAATCCAAGAAATTACATGCCTCAGAAAACATCATAAAGAGGAGGGATTTGACATAAAACTGTTGTGACTTCTTTAGCATACCAACCAATTGACTATGTGACTTTTTTTTTTTCCCGAGGTACTAATATTATATTTTATCTGTTCCACACCATACCCATCCCTTTGACAGCAGCAGAAATTATATCTGTAAATTCAGTGAGAGCTAATTTAAGAGTATGATACTTACAATTAAAGGTATAGCTTGGCAACAGAATTTCCAATATGAAAGCCAAGAAGTAGCTTGTATCATTTATCCCACACAGCCTGTTATATTCCTACACTACTGAGCCAAACAAGTGTTTTTGTTAATAAGAAGATTAATCTTCTTCTTACAAAATGTGCAGGTTAATTTTACTTTAAACTGTTTACAGATTGTATTTATTTTTCCTTTTACCATCGGTAACTTATACCCTATGCTCTAGTATTCTAAGATAATGTATTCTAAGACAATTTAGAATTTCTAGTGACTAAAGAGATTACATACTCAATATACTTAAAGATATGAGGATGATTTTCCATTAGAGTATGTTCTGTAGGCAGCTGAAGCTAGGGAATTTCATTCTGTTGATTCAGACAAATTCTGAATCAAGACCTTAATTCTCCGATAAGAAATAGGATAAGCAAGATTGCTGCAAAACCCTTTCATTAATTTGTCATTAATTTGTAGCTGGAGTTCATAACATGCTGACTACATCCTCATAGACAAATTGAAATGTCAGCATTTGAAAGGACATTTTTACCAATGGTTACTTCACTGTGAGGTCTGTGACAGAAGTTATTTCTGATCCCAGACGTCTGCAAATGCTAAGCTTTTCAGGAAAAAGGGAATGGCTAGTGAACATTCAATGTTTACAGCAATAAGCAGGAGACTGTATTTGGTATCCTTTATGAAAATCAATGATCCTCAAGCAAAATCTTCAAGCATGTCCATGGGAGGCTATTTATAAGAACATCTACAGGGATTTCAGCATACATTTAGTAGCTTACACAGGTGGCTTTCTCCAGTTCAAGTGACAGAATGATACAGTACTGTTAAAAATGAAGCACATATGTGTATATTCTGCAAAATTAAGGCAAATCTGGAGAAAAACAGATTTTATTTGTTTTAATTCGTCAAGAACCATGTGCCTTTGAATAGTTTAAGAAATTCTCTTTTTCAGAGTTTGATGCTTAAGAAGGAAAAAAAAACAGATATCCAATTGACTTTCACAATTCCTTCTGTTTTTATTGTGCCTCCTACCTCTCTGATTAAAAAAAAAAAAAATCAGAGGATTAAACTCATTGTTTTCTTTATTCTAATTTGATTGGAATTCAGGCCGTTGTTCATACACTTGCAAATTAAAACATGGTAGTTATCACCTTTAGCTAAAAGATTTTAGCTCAATTTTTTTAAAAGTCTATTTGATGACCTGACTCTCCAATGAGACCATTATGAATTTCCTAAAAGCATAGTAGAAGTCTGCACAAGAGGTAAAAGGTTAAATATGAAGGGGGATGGGGACATACTGAGTGTCATCACACAGCACATACAGGACACCCAGGTGATCAGGCCCAGTCACTATGGGTTTACAAAAGGCAGGTCCTGCCTGACTACCCTGATCTCTTTCTATAACAAGGTGACTCGCCTAGTGGATAAGAGAAGAGCTGTGGACATCATGTACCTGGACTTTAGTAAAGCCTTTGACACTGTCTCCCACAGCATTCTCCTTCAGAAACTTATAGTGCAAGGCTTGGATAAATACACTCTGCACTGGATAAAAAACTGGCTGGATGACCAGGCCGAAAGAGCGGTAGTAAACGGAGCTAAATCTGGCTGGCATCTGGTCACAAGCAGTGTTCCCCAGGGCTCAGTACTGGGGCTTGTTCTCTTTAATATCGTTATTAATGATCTGGATGAGGGCCTTGAATGCACCCTCAGTAAGTTCACAGATGACACCAAGCTAGGTGGGTGTGTCAATCTGCTAGAGGATAGGGAAATTTTACAGTGGGATCTAGAGAGGTTAGATCGATGGGCCAATGTTAATTGCATGAGATTCAACAAAGCCAAGTGCCAGTTTCTGCACTTGGGTCACAACACCCCCATGGTAAGCTACAGACCTGGGGATGTGTGGCTGGAAAGCTGCAAGTTGGAAAAGGATCTGGGGGTTTTGGTGGATAGCCTACTAAATATGAGTCAGCAGTGTGCCCAGGTGACCAAGAAAGCCAATGGCATCCTGGCTTGTATTAGAAACACAGTGGCCAGCAGAATAGGGAGGTGGTCATCCCCCTGTACTCAGCACCGGTGAGGATGCACCTTGAATATTATGCTCAGTTCTGGGCCCCTCGCTATAAGAAATACATAGAAGTGCTGGAGTGTGTCCAGAGAAGGGCAATGAGGCTCATGAAGGGCCTAGAGCACAAGCCCTACAAGGAGCAGCTGAGGGAGCTGGGGTTGTTCAATTTGGAGAAGAGGAAGCTGAGAGAAGACCTTATTGCTCTCTACAACTACCTTAAAGGGGGTTGGATCGAGGAGGGGGACAGCCTGTTCTCCCTGGCAGCATGTGACAGGACCAGAGGTAATGGATGCAATCCATGCCAGGGGAGGTTTAGGCTGGACATTAGGAAACATTTCTTCACTGAAAGGATTATCAAACATTGGAATAGTCTGCCCAGGGCAGTGGTGGAGTCTCCATCCATGGAGGTATTCAAATGGTGTATGGAACTGGTACTTAGCAACATGGTTTAGTGGTGAGCTTACAGTGTGGGGTTGAAGGTTGATGATCTTGAAGGTCTCTTCCAACCAAAGACATTCTGTGATTCTGTGTTTGAATGTTATAGAGAGACTCTGGCAAATAGGTCATGGCAAGAATAGCTGCTGAAACACTTGTTCTAGCTTTTACAGTCATCTCATTTCTGCAGCTTATACCATAAATGGTCCAGATGTCCCTGTCTCAGTCCCCTGATAACCAGCAAGTTATCAGATGCACCGAAGATGCACATGGAACAGAGAATATGGGTTGTGTATCTCAATTATGTTCTACAAAAAAAGACACAAGAAAACTGAGTAGTTGAAAAACGTGTTTTCCCTAAGCACATTTTCTCACCACATGTAGTGGGGAACTCTGAGGTAACATATGGCTCATACGCCTCTGAATGTCTTTATTTATAGATGTGCAGAACAGGAGAACTCAAACACGGAAGAGACAGTTCACATAAGTAGTGTTAATATGACAATAGACTATTGGTAGACTTCCTCTATGGGAAGGACCATACAATCTACATGAAGCTCAGGAGCCCTTCACATCAGTGAGTAATAACGGATGAACTTGATGACTTTCTGTGAAATCTATGTATTTCAAATCATAACAGCTGCTAAGACTCTGGATTTTAGATGCTGAAACCAAAATGGAAGACTCTGAAAAACAGGAGCATTTTAATGTAAAGGAGACAGAACTTGGGATAAGTTTGGGAAGCTCTTTCATTCACACAGAAAGTGGTATGAATGAGATTCGAAAATCATGTTGAAAGAACATGGTAAAGAAAATTATGACAACAGAGCAGAGGGAACAACAGAGCAACATCTCACATTGTAAGCATCAAAGCAGGCAAGTATTTTTCTGGGAAGATAACTTAGGGAGAACAGGAGTTTGAATGTCATAAAATGGTTGTTGTTAAGTCTAATGTGTTTTCTTTTAGTTTTGTTTTTCTTGCTTTTCATGTCATGAAGGATTAAGAATTAGGGGGAAAGCAAGATGCGTAAGGTAAGAAAGACACATACTCAACAGTTTTCTTTTTGTGAACTGTGCAGTATCCTGTGAATTGCAACATATGAAACCATCACAGAGCTAAATAATTTCCTGCCACTTTTGCACAGATTCCATTGTTCACTTTTGAAAAAAACCCAAAACCAACACAACTAAAAATAAACAGCAACATGATGAGGAATGCAGAGATCACTTACAGCAGCAAGTTCTAGGTGCTATGTTCGTCATCCTGGTCAAGCTTTATATGAATAAACTTATTCAGGGAAATCATCACTCACCAAAATGTTGGATTTAAAATTAGACGTAATTAAACAAAAGAAAAATAAGAGTTCATCTGAACTGATTATTTCATTAGATATTTTTGTTTCTTTCAACTTACTGCCAGATATGTTTTCAGCTTTTTCTTAAAGAAATTGGCATTCTGAGCAGAGCCTAAAACTGTACACTGCCTTTGCAACGGGAGAGCTAAACTATTTCACAGAGATTTGTATGCATATGTAAGTTATAAAAACACGGAGGACATAGTAAAAGAAAAGGAAAAGAAAAGTTAATTCTCTTTTTCAACCAGATTTTAGCACATAGGGAAATTTAAAACATTCATTACTTCTTTCAATGGTGATTTTCTTTCTCTGATAGCATTGATGGTCAGAGATTTTACTCCGTATAGAAAATGGGTAATTGTTTATTTCTTCCCTACCCACTTAGGGTTACACAGAGTTTCTTGAAATATAAACACTGAAATCTCTCAATTCATAACTAAAAGCCTATGATTGCCTGTATCTTCACAGAAGATATGTGTCATTGGAGACCACCATCCCTTTCCAGAGAGCTAGCACATGGATGAAGGCCAGCAGCAGTCTCGCCCTTTAAAATGTCCTGGAACGCTTCACACTTGCAGCAATTGACATTATTTGTACAAGAAATATCACAACTGTGTGGGAAACATTTACTCGGTCCCAACAGCAAAGACTTTGAAAATACCATATCCAGTGTGTCAGTGGTTAATGAGATTTATGTTAGTGGGAGGAAACACAGGCGTTAGATCAAGAGATATTTATGCAAACTTCATTTTACTGTGTATTTGGCCTTGTTATGAAGTTATTTATAGGTATAATTTACTTAACCAGTGCTTCTGTGTCTGGCTTCTGTTTCAAAAATTCATCAAAAATTCATCATCTGGTCTGTTGAATAATATATAATTTGAAATTGAAAGCAACAAACTATAAACGATATAGGAAGGAAAGAAAACACATGCTGCTATATATTCATTTTTAATGGATATGAAGCATGAAAGTTAGTGCATGTAAAATAAACATGAACACTGGCTTGCAAGATAGTAAACAGAACGGGTTAAAAGAAGTTTCTATTTCACAGTCACTGGAATTTAATGAAGGAGGATACTTTTACTACACTCAACATCAGGAATCTTAATTTCAGGTCATTCTGCTGTCCTGCAGATTGTACTGCATTGCACAGAACCTCGGTGTAAAGGGCTCTGATGTCAGAGTCCAAAGAAACTACAGTCAGCACTTGGGGAGAATCAGACCCTGGGTAGTTATCACTTCTGAATTGGTAGCTAAAGATTTGCTGCAGGGAACCAGTCCTGCGTTTCCAACCTGGCCCTAGGCAACAGCACAGAAATGGTGAATGGACTTCAATACGTTATTTAGTGTAGATTTTTGTGTACTCTCACTACCTGAAAGAAAAATACGCACTGAAAGCAGCGCAAATGCTGCTATGAGCAGTGAATGTGGTGGGCTCTCAGACTTCCAGTTTTTGTTTTGTATTTAGTAAGCACTGAATAAGAGGAGGCACACTGGGCAAATGGGAAAACGGGATTTGGAAAAAGCCTTCTTTCATAACCTTTGATTTATCCTTACAATAAAACTGTGTTCATGTCACTGTCAGTGACAGGAAGATGAGTGTAATCCTTGTGGGATTTATCTATTGGTGAGTCTTAATCATTTCTCCCTGCAGGCTGGTGAAGGGCTCATGTCAGCAGTCAGAGTGCAGACAGAGATGCTCAAACAAAAACTTCTTTAAAGCCTTTCTGGCAAGAGTCCTTATTTTGATTCCAGTTACTGTCAAAAGCACCAGTGAAGACTGAAAAGTCCCCAGGCATTTTTTGGAAGTAATCAGATGGAGGATTTCTCCCAGAGGAAGATGGATGGAGTTAGAGACACATATTACCCCACATTAGGAGTGCCAGGTTCTCAGGAGAGCCCTATGCAGAGCTGTCCAACCAGCCTCTGAAACTACAGCAAGTAACTCCACATCAGAGAGCCTTTTAAAATGGTGAAATGGACAGAAAAGATCTTTGTGAAGGTAACAAGCATTTAAAACTTAGACAAAATTAGGTTATTCTACTTTATGGATCCAGGATCAAGAAAAATGGCAGAGGCCATACATAAATGTTTCCCAAAATGTTCTAGCTCAGCTGCAATGTAGAATTGAGAGCCACAGTTCTTGTAAACTAGTTCTCAAATCTATAAAACAAGAAGTTTCAACTTGAGCAGGGACTTTTCTTGATGAAATTCAAGGATGCTTGTCTATGTTGCTGTTAAATACCAGACCTCTGCAAGGTCTGTAGTATGAAGGAACTCTAAGCTAACATATGAGCCTGGACCTCTCTCTGATTTGGTTTCCTTCTTGTTTCCAGAGTCCAAGTCAAGATTTCTGCTGTTTCAAAGCCACTTCTTATATTTTGTCAGGCACGATTCGCCTGACAAACCTGGTGGCCTTCTATGAAAAGGTCACAGCATCAATAGACAAGGGAAAAGCAACTGACATCATTTACCTGGACCTGAGCAAAGCCTTCAACACTGTCCCGCACAACATCCTAGTCTCCAAGCTGGTAAAACATGGGTTTGATGGATGGACCACTCGGTGGATAAAGAACTGGCTTGAGGGCCACACCCAAAGAGTGGCTGTCAATGGGTCAATGTCCAAGTGGAGGCCAGTGACAAGTACAGATGGTCAGTACTGGGACCGGCCTTGTTTAGCATCTTTGAACAGTGACAGTGGCAACATGGACAGTGGCATTGAGTGCACCTTCAGCTAGTTTGCCAACAACATCAAGCTGTGTGGTGAGGCTGACACGCTGAAAGGAAAGGATGCCATCCAGAGGGGCCTGGACAGGCTGGAGAGGTGGGCCCCTGCCAACCTCATGAAGTTCAACAAGACCAAGTGCAAGGTTCTGCATCTGGGGCGGGGCAATCCCAAGCACTGGTATAGGCTGGGCAGTGATTGGCTATAGAGCAGCTCTGAAGAGAAGGACTTGGGGGTGTTGGTGGACGAGNTCTGAATGAAATAACTGGTCAACCTTCTGTCTTTTTTTTCTCCTCCCAGACCTTTCTGAGGTGGACACAGGCTCAGAGAAGCCGTGAAACATCCTTTGGCCAATCAGATAGATAGGTCTGATATTTTTAGCAGCACTTCTAAGTCAGAAATTTGTTAAAAGTACATACTAGTCCATGGAAAATTTTGAGGATCTGTTGACCCAAGAGATTGGGGTTTACTGACTTAGAGAATAGAGATGAAAACTATCAGAAATGTCATCCTGTTGAGGCTCAGCACAAAACTTCAGTATCCTTTTTTTACAGTCCTCTTTATATGCAGATGCATTAACAAATTAGTCTGAATCCTTCATAGAACTGGAGCAGCGAGCAGGGAACAAAAAGTAGGGAGGTAATAGTAGAAATAAATACTTAAAGTATTCTAGTCATAAAGTAGGGGAAGTTAGATATCTTAGATAGCTAAATAGACCCAAGTGATACACTGCTTGGTGGAAAGTCAGGTCTGAAAGAGTTGTTTCTTCCCAGCATTATTTAGTAAGATATTTAGACTGACTTTCAAGAAAAGTTATGAATACACTGCTAAGCAAGACTTCGTACCAGAAGTTTAAGAAACCTTTAATATTGGGCTCAGGACTGTGTTTCTTGCCATCTGTAGTATTTCTGGGCTGTTTTGTTTTCTTTCTCTTCCTGGACCTTCTCTTGACATTACTGGAGGAGTACATGTAGGAGTTTCAAAGTTCAGACAAAGAACAGTTTGTTTGTCAAGGAAAGATTCAGCCTCTTTGTTACGGAGGCAAAAGTGTAGAGCAGTTTCCTCAGCATTTTGACATTTCATGCTACTTTTTCCTTCCCCTCTCCCACCTTTTTGGGGTGGACATTGACAAACAGCAACAGTAATAAAAAAGTCCATCAGATTCTTAATTTGGTTCCTGCATGAATCAGTTATTTTCTCAGCTAAAAAAAAGAAGAATCTTCTGTCTTCTCTGGACACCTGACAGAGCGATAGTCTTTGTGGCGGTAATCATTGTCGCTGTCTTATCCTATTGTTACCTGATTATTATTGTTTTCTTACATGCTCTTTTTCACTGATGGTTTTATTTTTAGCGGCTGCCCACAATGTAAGGTTTGCAATTTAACAATGTTGAATGGGTCAATGTCTTCAGAAGAAAACACAGCTGATAGCAGGCTTCTTACTTGTGTGATAGCTATTTTCATTAGAATTAAATTGCAGACTCCTCCTCTCCCCCATTCCCTTTAGCATGCCAGAATAATTATGGGTGAACATAAGAGAAAGTATTTTTTATTTTCCCTTGTAGCTAATTGTTCACAATGGTAAAAGGAGCTGATTTGCATATTTCCATAATGAAGTACAAATGAAGGCAGACTGAGTGTGAAGGGAGAGCAATCACAGCAGTGTGCAGGGCTCCACATGCCATTAGGGTGGCTGGTGGACCTGCTAGGCTAAGTCAGAAAACAATGCAAATACCAGTATAGCAATGAGAGAGCTTCTGTGCCTGCAGCCCTCTGTGAGTCAAACTTCAGTTCTGTTTCTGTGAGTGATTATGTTTACATTTTAAGATGCATTTATTAGAGTATAAAAATGTAAATGTCTGCAGATTGGCTGTACACAATTCATTGTAGGGGGCAAAAAAATACCTTTGCTTGGCTTTGTATGTTTAATCCAAATAATTAATGAGCCTGACAATTTAATTCTGCATAATCATATTCCCATCAGCAACTCTGTAACTCGTTATTTATCAAATTCTGCAGGACAAGCAGAAATAGTACAAAAATAGGCATGAAACAAACCCTGGGCTCCACTGAGTCCTGCCTGCACCTGCACTTTCAAGAAAAACAAGATGTTAAGTATGAAAAGTTAGACTCTTCCATCTTTAAGCTAAATATTTTTTGCTATGCATGTTTTGCACTGAGATGCTTCCAGATTATCACCTTGGTGGATGTTGATGCACACCTGGACTTCACCCAGGGATGAACTAAATAGCTGCTTTTCTGAAGAAGCCTGGCCAAGAGACTAGTACTCCTTGAGGTCTCACCTCTCTGTGTATTATGGTAGTAACAGAGCTCACAGGTTTGTAGGGACTCCAGTGATTGCATGCTTCTCCTCTGTTTAATGTTAGACATCCTAGCCATAGATCCATATGTCACTGAACAAAATTGTTGTAGTCTTGGAGGGACAGTGCTCAAACTCATATATTCCTGCACCAGGCCTGTACTTGTGGCTTTGCTGCAGGAAGAGTTACTGTTGGAGACTGAGGAGACTGTTAACAAGGCAGGTACTGGCTGGTCTCTAGGAACCAACATATCATGATGGGTCAAATTTCAAAAACTGAAAAGTACAAATCTAAAGTCTAGGACAAAAGATTTTATTCAGAGATAAGTCCATGTTGCTTCCAGAACCTGAGACACCTTTGAGACAATAATCACCAAGCATCTGGCTGTCTTTTTCCACCATCCTCAAAATAAACACAGATAACTTGCTCCATCAGTGGCTGTCACTTATGTCACAGCACTAAGCACATCTGCCTCCTCCTGGGATTTGGCTACCTGGACTCAGCATGCACATAGGTAATGGTGTCGGTGTCCAGATTTGAACTCTTTGAGAACCCTCTGCCAAGAAGCTTTGCTGGGAGCTTTTTCTCCCTGCTTTAACCCCCTGCTCCATTTTGCTCAGGAACTGCTTTTAGAAGCTATGTTGCAGCCTTATCTGTGTCTATTCTCTTGTCTCCCTTGCTGCGACCCTGATTCACTGACTTGACTTTCTGGCTTGACCTCAGATCTGCCTCATCACTGTAGACTCAATGGATGATGACTGGACACTTGGATGGCCTTATTTGCCATTTCAGACTTGCTGTCCTTGCTCAGGCATTGTGAGGCTGTTCCTCAATCCCTACTCCCTCCCACCATGTAGCAGCACCTCCCCTTGCTACTCTTTGCCAATTAGGAAAAAAGACTGTCCGTGTGTACCCAGAGGGTATAGCTGGGTTCTAAACAATCAGACACCATTTCTTAGCCTTTGTTACTCATCATAGTCTCTATTAATCATTTCCAGTGCCTGACAGTGACCTATTGTTGCAGTTTAGGGTCAGGGCAGCCCACTAAACCTAACAGACGCTCTCTGTTAACTCCCCTCTCTCCCCAACAGGAAGAGAAAAGGAATAAGGGAGAGAGACTTATAAATTAGAAAAGGAAACTACAACAGCTTTAATGAAAATAGAAAAATAATAAGAATAATATGGAATATATACAAATATATACAAGAGCAGTATCGAATCCAAACCCCTTGGATGGCAGTTACATCACCATCACCACTGATGTGTGGAGCAGGCACTGGGAAAGTCCCAGACAGGGCCCAGCAGCAGACGGGAACTGAGTTCAGGAGCTGGATTCTGGTACTGGATTCAGGAACACTCAGATCAGGATTGAAGGCAGAACGAACAGAGTCCTCCTTGGATTCCAGCCGTTGAAGGAACAAGGAAGAATCCGAACGAGGACCCAGACCAAGAGCCCCTGAGCTGAGAGCAACCCAGCAAGGGCCCCCAGCAGCCAAATATGGCATCTATGGGATGGAGCATCCCGTTGGTCAGTTTAAGGGCACTGATCTGTCCGCTCCTCCCCGCAGGTGTGGCCTTTTACTTTCTGCACCTCACAACATGGTACACAGGATCCAGCAGTGGCCTTGGTCTGCAAACCAGTCCCAGGTACTAACTCTAAACATGGAGCATTATCACTGCTAGAAGCAGCCACTGCCTATGAGAACAGGCTGCTGATTTCAGAAAGTGCAGTTAGTTAGTTAAAGGAACTGAGCTGAAAAGTAAAATCAGTCAACAGAATTGTTCTGTTCTAACTCAAACCAGGACACCTGTAGGACTGGGATTGTCCATTCATATAACTGAGAGTTTGCTGTAACATGTAGCACATGGGGATGTACATCGCTTACACAGTAGTAAAATGCCTGCAAAGTAGACTGTCTGAAAGCCACACACATGCTAGTAATAAGTAGCATGAAAGGATGAATAGTCTATAAGATGGCATAATCTGCCTTCTCCATGACAAATCCAACAACAGATCTGTAACTCCAAGCTGGTTCCAAAGTGTTAGGAGAGCCAGGCTTCATGCAGGCATTGCTGCTGCCCCGGAGGGTGAAACTGTAAGTATGCAGTGCAAGAGCTCACGCTATAGCACAGATATCAGTTACTCACTGGACTTTTAATGCAGCCTTTTTTATCTTGAAGTTCATGCTTCTTGGTAAACATCCCAACTGCAGCGAGCAGGATCCACGCTGTTCTTGCTGCAGGTTTACAACCTTGTGAGAGGACCCACGTGATGAAAAATTCTGGTCTTTGAGATTCTTCTGGTCATTTCTAGTAGGCATGGATGACCATGAGGTTATCTTCTGTGGTTCACACTTGGCCAACCCAGCCAGTAGCAAGAGGCAGCACAGCTGTGCAGCAAGTGGGAAGAAGCTAAGCAGTAATGTAGTGCATGGTTCCTTTAATTAATCTTGTTGGTGGGGTCATGACATGTAGGAAGCCCACATACGATGTCAGGATGCTACAGGGCATGTGTTGTTGAGGCATGTAAGGTGACAAGGTAGTTTTGTTGCCGTACACTCCTGCTAACATGCAGCATGGCCATGACCTCCTTGATTCAAACAATCATGAGGCTTTAACAATACAGAGGAACACCTGTCCACATTATTTGACCCATAGGGTTGAAAAAAACCTCTCTAATACAGCTATGAAAGAACGTATCCAGATTTAGCCTGAGCAAGGTGAGTCCCTTGCCTTGGAAAACTCTTATTGTTCTGAGTCTTATTCTTGTCTCTATAAATATTCCAGGTTCATTAACAAACCCTTTTCTCCTGTTTCTCAATCCAGAATCTGAATTCTTGAGTTTGGTTGAGACCACTTGCAAAGTCTTCTCCAGTTTCATTTTCTTACTATACGATCTAATTAAGAGAAAATCAAGACATGTTCTTTAATCTACAAAAAGACTGTTCCTTTCAGATGTCATACTGCAGTTTCATCATTAATTTGTCAAGTCTGAGTTAAGTAAAACCAGTTGAATATTAGTTCTTGTGTGACAGAATCAGAATGATTTTCATTCAGAAGACAGCATCCTTATTTTCTTCCATGCCCCTGAGGTAGGTGCCCTTCCAGGTCAAATAAAAGATTATTTCAACTTTCTCCAGTTTTCTCTATCACTGCCTAAATCTGGAAAATGTATGATCTGTAACAGTTCTGTCCTTCTGCTTTTCCATATTCGTATTTTTGGCTTGCTTTCAGTCCTGGTCTATGGTCACTTAAGACTTGCAAGATATGCTTTATTGTGTTTCATTTTGAAGTCATGAATAAGAACAAGCTGTTAGTTCCTCAATCCTCATCACTCCCCTACCCCATCCCCTGCCCCAATTCTCCAGGGAAATATACAATTAGAATTCTGCCTGTGATGAGATGGACTCAGATGAAAAAGAAGTACATTGTGTAGCAGTACCTGTCAAGGACTTCTTTAAAATCTATCTGGGATTGTCTTTTTGGAGGAAGGAGGTTGGCTTCATTAGCAAAGAAAATAAAAAACTACTGGCATTAAGTTTAGTTTTTATTACAAATCTATTTATCCCATAACATAGGTCCCATTCCCAAACTATTTTTATCCTTCCTAGACTGGGTAGATATAATGAAATGCTCTTTGCAGTGAGTCATCAGAACCAGTTACTCCTTCCCTAGCAGGACCTGTATAGGCTAAAACGGAATATTTCTAGGAAAATGCTATAGCTGTTTATGGTTTGGAAGAACTACTGTGTCCTGTCTCTTCTGTGATGCCTGCAAGTTACAGGACAATGACTTAGAGAATGGGGATTTGGAAATTATGTTGTGGAAATAGTTGGCCCTAAAAAGGCACAATCAATGAAGCGGGGAACTAATGGCATCCTGAAGAGTCTGCAGCTGGTCATGAATCGAGAGCTGATAACAGACTTCAGTTCATCACGTATTGTTGAAGTTCTGTGATTACACTGAAACAGTTGAGCAGCATGAAGTTAGATTAGAAAACACCATTTCTTGGTTTCCTTGCAGGTATCCTAAATTAAACTCAAAACATTAAAAAAATAAATTTAAAAGATTATCGGAGACATAGAGAACCTTTGTAATAGTTTTAGTTAGTTCATGATGAAGGCACATTTAATCAAAGTACTATCTCAGGTAGACAAGCAACATAGCCAGGAGGAGAACGTGATGGGTTCAGTTTCCACAGAAATTTACTTAAAGGAAAAGGGAAGGTAAGCATTTATTCCATATGTAAAGTAGTAAAATATTCTTAAAAACCTCATAGAGTCACCCAGTCTGCTATTAAAAAAAACCAACTCAATAAAACGCAATAATAAGTTTCACTTTCACATTCTGTAACTACAACGATAAGCAGTATAAATTTCTAGAGGCAAAGCAAGCAAGGGAAGAGTTTGAAATGATACCTAAGTTTCCTTAGTAACAGGCATAGTCTGCTGAGTGAGCCAAAACTGTCTTTGCCAGACTAAATCTTGGGTTTAGAATGATTGCTGCATTCTGCAAGCTGATCTTTGACTTCATGGGTTAAAACAAAACATTATAAAGCCTGACAAAAGCCAAAAAACAATGATGATGATGTTTATGACTACATTTACAAATACGAAGGATGCTTTTATGATTCTTTTAATTCATCTTCATTTTATACTGTTGATAACTTGGTTTTGTTTAAAAAATGCAGGAGACTCCAATTCAAGAGTGGAAACAAGTGATCTTTAGTAAAGGACACGGTTTCTGCTTACAAAACAAGAAGAAAGCGATTTTTTATTATTTTCTTGCAATTAGTGATATATTTGTTGCTCAGATACTCGATATTAATATTCATTTGTCAGTTTGTTTTGACTGAGTGTGTATATTTGTGCTTTTGGATTATTTATGATGCTGTTTTTGTCTCCTGCCTGGAGTCGGATCTACCATAAGGGAGTTAGGATGAAGTCTTTTACAATGCTTGGAACAGCTTAGTAACTGACCAGCACAGAAACATAAATATATTTTTAGCAAATTAAGCACTGCTAATCCACATGCAAATGTTAAATTCTATAAGCATAAACTGTGGGAGGTAATCAATAAAACTCAGTTTAATTTCAGTGCCTCAAGTGTCCTTCTGAAGTCGTCTCTGATGCCTGCTGGCTGTATAGTAGGTTGTGCATTTAATAGAAGCTGCCAGTACTTTTTTTGTGGCATTGTCACATTTCAAAGATAAATTTATCTTCATACTTTGTTGAATAAAGGCCTTATCGTGAAATTTGTGAGAAATGGCCCTTCTCTCATGTCATAGCATGGTAATTCCTGATCTTAAATCCATGGTACAAGCAATACCAGTATAAGCCTTCTCTCATCCCTTCTTTCCATTACTTAAGTAAAACAATCATTATGCCCTATTTTCAGTGTTAATACTTACTACTTTGCCAGCTAGAAGCTTATTTGCCTCTCATTTTCCATGATATAAATTTTGAGTCATAGTAAACCATAGTAAATAATTAGGTCCATAATCTTCTTGCAGGGATATTGCTATTTAATTTAGCTACACTGGAAACATATGAGGTGCTAAGATTTATGTAGTAATTATCTTCTGCTGTTAAGTCTTATCCGGCTTCCACTGAAGTCAATGTACATTTTATGATGCCAATAGCCATTGGCTTAGGCCTTCAGGGGTGAATTTATAAAAAAAAAAATTAAAAATTAAGCACCATCTTGCTTTTGGATTAAAATAGTATCATATTAAGGAGATAATTAGACTTGCTGAAACATTATGGGTTTGGCACTCAAATGTGAGAAGCATTTTAGAGTAAGAATTCTATTTAAAAGAAGCACAAGATTATTGTTAGTCAAAGAAAAACAGTGTTAGGTTGAAAGGCCAAGCTGAGAGCTTTGCTAACTTAAATTTTGGGGATTTGTGCTGAAACAGAGTCCTGTCTACCTTAAAAAGCACTTGTATACAAATTTATGTTTGTATATGAGGCACTTTGTGACTGGATCTTTTCTTTTAGTCCTGCAGCACTGCCATCATATTAAGTAGATATAAACAAATATAACACATCAGTTTGCATATTGCTTAGTGGTGCAGTGACAGAAAAATGTATTGTGTGTCTTCCCCAATGCTTAGTTAAACTGCTGTGCAACTGTACGGCATTTGGCAAGCAGGAAGTAAAATCCCTACAATATTAAGGATGTCTTAATTATGATGTTCCCCTTTTAGATTATCCAGAATGTGTGTGGCACATTTATTCCTGAAATGATTCCTCTGAAGAACTAACCTCCTGTTTTAATTACCCAACGCAACCCCCACCCGCAACCCAAAACAAAACCAAATTAACTTCTCAGATGCAGATAATGGGAACGTATCAATAACACCTTTGTAAAATAGTACTAGCTTCAGGAGACAGTTGCAAGAGTAAATAGGTCCCTTTGTTTAGAAATCCTTCCTGAACATCATGACTCATCTTCCAGATCTATTTTGGGCTCTGTCGTATGTGTGTGTAATCCAAGCAGCTGAAGCAGTGCGAGTTGTCAAAAGGAATAGTTTATTACATGGATTTGGTGTATAGCAACGTCTTTTCATGCTCTGCCTGTTCATAAAAGGATATCAGAAGTAATCTGCCTTGGCTGCTGTGATTTAAATCTTCTTATTCAGACTCTGAGAGAGCCTCAAATTCCTTCTTTAGATAACGTCAGACTTAACTCTTTACTTTCAGCGAAATAAGGTAAAAATAGTTAAGATGGCTTTTTATTTTATCTGGAAAGCAGATTTAGCACTGGTCAGAGAAACAACATATATTTAGAATATAAATATATTTCTAGCTTTAGATAGTAGCTTTTGGTGTAGTAATGCCCCTGGAAGGCTAAAAAGGGTTCCTAGCTGATTTCTACACATTCATTGTTTAATTAGAAAAATTCAGTATATATGCACTTGATGATAAGCATGATGGCAAGTGCTTTTTTAGCTTGGATGTTAACTCTGACACTCACTAAGACATCTGTACGGAGGTGTCGAGCCGGGGCTTGCTCAGGGCACACGGTGAGTTATCTCTGGCTGGCGGAAAGTGCCGCTCAGCTGGGTGAGCAAATCTCTCTGGTGGGAGCATTACCTGCTTGGAAGGAAGCAGATGTGTCAGGAAAGGAGAGAGAGGAGATGCCCATGATATACTCAGGAAGAAAATGGTGTGCTTTCTCCAGTTTTTAAGCTTTTCATTGAGTTCTTTTGAGAGCTGAGTGTAATGATGTGCTTTAATACAAGCATCTGGATGAAATGATGATAGCTCTTAGAGTCAGGCAGTGAGAAGAATAAGAATGCACTAATTTCAATAGAATAGTGTCAGTGTGCCTTGATCACCTCCAAGCAATTCTTACTTTTAGATTTGACAGTTTTTGGAATTCCAGGAAGATTATTATGTTTATAAATGAATGCGAAGAAAATATAACTTGTGATCCACACTACTCAATAAAAATTCGAGGGCATAGAAACTCACTGGCTAGTTTCTAGCTGATATCAAAATAGCACACATAGACTCTAGGAGGAAGGGGTAACTTGCTGTTGCTATGATTCTCTCCAAGATATAGTCTTCGCAGCAAAATGACTGACTGGTACTGGTATATCTTGCTTTAAAATAAATAAATAAAAATTAAAAATCAATCAGTAAGAATATATTTTTTCCAAGGTACAAAAATATAAAAATTACTGTGCCTAAATTTTGTGCTTACCAGACCTGAGATGTACAGACCAATTTGAAGAACTGTCTTTACTGTCTCTGGCATGGATATAAAAAACTCTAATAAGGGAAGCCAACAGGAGCTTTAGCTTTGGCATTTATTGAGTTTTCAAGTCGAGACCAAAGTGCTCGCCTACCTCATGGCAAAGCTCTGGCATTTTAATTAAAGCAAATCATAGATAAATTGCAACAGAAGACAAGGTGCAATGGAAGCATAAATTGTTGCTATTTGTTACTGCAGTCTACCACAGAAATTTGGGAGCTGCAGTATAAAGGAATCTGCTGTATGCAATGAGAACACTAAAAATAAGAGGTTTTTATGGAAGTATTGACTATCAGTTAATAATCTCATTTTTCTCTCATGGGAAAACAGATTTTCCTTCTGTAAAGATTGTTTTTATTTCCTCACAGGGTGCAGTTTTGTAAATTACATGCAAGGGACTTGGTTGAAATGTATAAATGGCTGTATCCTTTTATTGTGTTTTATGCACTTGTAAAACTAGAATGGCTACTGTGACTGAAGTAATATAGGAGTCATTTTCTGCGCAATTTGATTTAGGGAAATCTAATGTCTGATGAGAACTTATTACATGATTGAGCATTAATATTCTTTCCTGCTCTTGTCTGGTTTAGTATGTCCTTCCTAACACAAAGTTAACTGACATTCTCCCAGTCATGCTCAAGGTTATTCATTATGTGATCATTACTGTCTACCTTCAACTCACTTTTGGAGAATTTCCAGTCTAAAGTTTTGCAAAAATCAAAATAATTGCTTTTTCAGCATTGTAGGAAACTTCTGGGTACTAGTGAGACACCCTATCCCTCCCACATGAGGAGTTGCAGTGATAACCTCCAACAGCACAGCTGTAACTTTGTTCTATGCTACTACCCAAGACTGATGTGAAGTTTCTAAGTTTACCATGGGCCTTCAAGGGCTCCTCTACACCACTTTTATCCTTTTTATGTCTGACTTTTGTCCCAATACACTTAAAGCTATTTCTTGAAATGGATTTGTGCTAAAAATAAGCACCATTGAACCCAAATGTGCCTGAACTCTATAGGTTTGATTTGCAGGGAACATGCCTTCCTGTGCTGCCAACTCTGTGATTTTAAGCTGAAGTCTCCTGACATTTGCTCTTTAAGTTAATGACCTGTCTCTTGAAGATTGGTGATTGTAAGACTGTCTGCTTTCATTTAGGTGAAATCTCTAGGCTTGTAACTGCATGGCAAAGTTTGAAAACTTACTGCATTCACTTTACTTTTTCAGAAACAAGCACAGAAGCCTTCCAATTAAAAAAAATAATTTAGGTTTTTTCTTTTTCTTTTTTTTTTTAAGAATTGATTTTTGTCTTCTGGAGTTTAGAGGTCTCTTTTGAGGTAATGGATTTCTTATTATCATTTTGGATTGTGATGCATTTTCTAAACTCAAATCTTTTGCATTTGGCAAAACAGCACATTGCCTCTATCGTCATTTTTGTCACTTGTTGTCAACAACAAGAAGTTACCAACTCTTGAAAATTGCTTTGGAGATCTTTCAGATTACTACTTTTTATTAAGTCAGTCCGTAAGTGATCAGTGTTAGCATAACATATAGATTAGCCAGCTGAGCCAGGGAACCCTATCGGTGACATTAGAGTATTCTGAAATGGAATGAAATGAAAATGCATTGAGTTTGTCAGATGAACACTTTGCTCTTTACCAAAGATTTCCTATCTATAACAATGTAAGTAGCTTTAAGCATAAGCAAACTAGGGTATAGATGTCTGACAGGAAAAACACAGAAGGTATTAAAAGGAAAGGAAAACAGAAAATCTGAGTAGTTTTCTTCAAGACGTATGAATTTCAGAAGACTGATTAGCACCGAGAAGTCATAACTCTTGGTGCTGACAGCCTACCCCAATGCAAAGAGAGGCTGCCGTGTTGTAGTAAAATAATTTTCTACTCCAAGGAAAATTGATTATTTAGCTGGAGATGTTTTACTACTTCACAGAAACAAAGCAGTGTGAGGTGCAAGATGCTGCACTACATACATACATACATACATATATATATATATATATATATAAACTTTTGACAGATTCCTTGTGATAATTTTCTACACCACCCCTCTTCCTAATCACTAAACTTTGAATGCCACAAGTAGCTGGCAGCTGCTTCCTGGGTGGGGAAAAGGGTGGAAAGGGTCCCAGCCTGCTTTAAAGAGGTCAAAGAAGAGTCCATATTTAGAGAGGAACTCCTCTGTCATAGTCATAAATCAGCATGAAGTTAGTGTTGGAGAATGTCTGTGTGTTTGACTCTGCAGGCTAACCCTTAGGGGATCTAACTGGTAAAGACCTTGCTTAAGACACATGATCCATGGGGATATATTAATGTATGACACCACTGAATTTAAAAAAAAAAAATACTTTTAGAAACACCAAAACAGATGCAAATAGGTTTTCCCCTTTGACATGAGTTCCTTCCTCCCTATATAGGTTACAAGGCTGGCATATTTCTTCTTTGTTGTCCTTCTAGCCTTCTAACCATTGCATTTTTAGAATATAGCTCAGATTTTCTTGGATTAGAACCTTACATTTAAGATGATAATATTCATTCTGTTTAGAACCAAAGCTGAGGCTTTAGCTCCTCCACTATCTTGTCCTAGCTCCAGTCAGCATGTCATGGCAAATTTTACCTTGTATTGGCAACAAGTCCACACTGCTAAAAGGTAGCAAGGGGACTATTCTGTTTCAACCACTGTTATTCTAAGCTTCCCATAAATTTCTGTGCATTCCTACTGGCACCAGGAACAGCAGGGTTTCTCAGCCTCACCAGTAGCTGCCTGCCACTTCACACCACCAAGAGGGTATTCAAACAGTATATTCAGCAAGTACAAACAGCCTCATGTGAGTGTTCAATTACCACTAGCCAGCAGCTGAACATTAACCAAGCCATGGCAATGCAGAAAAGACAGCAAGACTTAGTGCTTCATGGCTTGTTCCTTTATCTTGCCAGACTTTTTTTTTCCTTTTTTTTTTAACGATCATTAAGGAAGTATATGATGATGCAATACCACGTCATGTAAACATTTCTCCCTCATAAAGTTTCAATCTTCACCAACTGCCCAATCACTACTCTTTTGAACTCGGTTTGTCAAAACAGCAGTAGATACAAAGTGATTTTGTAGCATTATTGTAACTGCATTTTTATGTACTAGCAAATCACTTAGAAATGGATTTTCCATATGCCTCCTGTCTGGAGTGCAGAGGATCTGGCATTTGGATTGGATATCTCAGTAGTAAAATGTTTGCTCACTGCTCAGAAATACAAAAAAAAAAAAAAATGGCCAGGAAGCATACACGATATATGTGAAGAGAAAATAATTAAAACAGTCCCAGATGTAACTCTGGAGATAGGACACTCCAGAGTGTCTTTGTAGGCAATGCTAAAAGACCACATCTAAAGAAATCTCCCACTGCACAGCTAAAAAGAGGATGTTGAAATATTAACTTTCAAGAGACATCGAAAGGCAACATTTTGTGAATGAAAAAGTAAAGTGAAAGATTGTATTGGTGGAAATGTAAGCAGAGGGGTGAGGGAGAATGACATCATGCTTCATGAAAAAAAGCTCAAATGTCCCTCAGGAGAGAAAGTCACATCTGTCGCTCTTCCATCTCTACCCTGTCAGTCAGTGCTCACAGGCATGGCTGCTGGCTGCACTGAGCATCTCAGCAGCACCCCAATTTCATCCTCTTTTGTCTATTTGCCTTTTCATGCTCAACCTGGATGGCAGTCAATGCTGTATTCTGGAGAAACAAGAAGTAAATTGTTCTCATCATGCCAGAACAAAAGGCTGACTGAAAATTTGAGGGAAAATTATGAGGGAGAAAAAGAGAGAAGGAGCTGATGCTACAGAAGGAACTGAGATACCAAGGGGCAAGGGGGATAGGAATATAAGCATTGCTCGGTGTTGAGGAACAGTGAGCAATAGGCTGATTTAGACAACTGGTTTACTCTCTCAGGTTCCTAAAAGTCAATTTTACAACTAGAAGTTTACTGATATGTATGAATCTACACCTACCTTTAAAATACACTGCTAGTCCTGCAACACATTTACAATGAAGTCTTATTTCACCAATTGAATACAAAAGAGGGTGGCTTTGGTAAACAGAGAAAGTGTCCCAATTTTTATGCTTCAGCTGATCCTTGTGCTCAACTGTGTCTCAATTGATCCCTGTGCCATAAGCAGAAAGGAGTATTTTTAGTGTGTTATAAATATGTATGCCTTATTTACTCCTTTATTTTCAAAAGAAATCTTAGTGTGCTCTGCATGAATGGATGTAAGTGCTATAGGAAAATGAAGTGTTTTCCCAACAGAAGCCATAAATATTAAATTTTGCAGCAAACAGCCACTAGTCTTAATATTTGCAAAAAAATATTGGTACCAAGTCTTTTTTTCTTTCACAAAGCTATTTAAAAACTTGATGCTGAATCTGTGTAAAACTTCACAGTGAGAGATTTTTTAAACTCCTGGAGAAGCAGAGGAGCAAAAGTGGCTAAAATACAAAGTGTTCACAAAGACTGGAAAAGAGAAGAGCCCACAGAAGACCCTACAGCAATAACAGCATTGCCTTTGTAACCTGAGAGAGACACTACCACTTGGGACATCATTATGCAGGGGCTGGTAATCAAAAGCTTTACATCTCCTTATAAAGAAGAAGCAAAACACAGCTATGGCATGGACAAATCTCTAGGACCTCAGCACGGCCTGCATCACTTCAGAAATATGTAATCCCTGCTTTATCAACCCTCTAAGACATCAGTTATGGAATTCTCTGAATAATAAAATGTGAAATTTCAGTCTCAGCTGCTACCTGATTTTACATTTAAATTGAGTCCTCAGAAAGCCTGGTTTAGACAGAGGCAGCGGCCCAGGAAAGGTAAGGGAAGTCTATAGCCTGTAGTTTGTAGCGCTCTAGTTTGGCATGAATAAAGTAGGTAACTTGCACAGAAATGCTTCAAAAGTCTCTGGTTACAGTGATTGTGATATTACCGGTATATCACCACATAACTTCAACCTCCTCATTTTCAGATAATCTAGCTATGCTGCTGCAGAAACAGTAACTCTGGAGGACGGTTTAGAGTAAGGGGTTCCAGGCCAGCAATAGTTTTCAGGCCACTCCTCACCTCCCACCGCAGCATTAGCTGACCCTCCCCAGCGCCCACAACCTGCTGCTGCTCATGGCCAGCCTGGGATGGGCTACACTGGCACCACATCATCCAGCCTGGAGCTCCCCTTGGAAAGGAACATTTCACATGAATTAGGGCTCTGGGACAGGTTTTTTATTAGTGGCATTTCTTTGTAACTGATGCAGTCTGATACACTGAATGACCTGTAAAAGCTCTGCTTAAGGCAGAGGCCATTGCACAGAAATGAGGGGCCAGTTCCAAGTCCTGTGGTATTTGCACAGGAATCTTGTTATGGATTTCTGTTAGCCTAGGAAGAAATTAGCATTTGCTTATTTTTGACCTTTCACAAGCAATACAAGAAGTTCCTTCTTCTACCTCCAGACATTTTTTCTCTCCATGGGTTAGCACTGGATCACACTAGTTGTTCACTTACCGATGAGACAGTGCCTGAGGAATGGGGCAACAGCTTCTACATCCCTTGCCTCATGGAGCTTTTCCCTTAGTCTGCTATGCTAAGATACTAACATTGCACGCAGTCTAGCTGACTATCTTAACACTAATGTTTGCAAGCAACATGTGCAGGAACAGCTCTTGGGCAATGAAGCAGGTCTGCAGCAGGAATGTTGCAGTGTAAATACACACCTTGTTTTCCAGAACTTCCTTCTTATAGTGAAATCCCTTTGCAGAGCAACCAGGCTTGCACTTTAGCTGCTATAAGAAAAATGTGTACCACTGCATGCTTGCATTTTCATTATTTATTAAAAAAAAAAAAAAAAAAGAAGGGGGGAGGGGATTTATGTTTCCTTTGACAGAAGAGGGCTAACAGTGTGGGTCACAAATGCTGTGGTCCCAGAGCAGGCGGGCTGGGAGGCCACTGTGATGGCAAAGCAAGGGCTCCCTGTCCCAGCTCTCTGGGTGCCTGGGCATGAACTGGGGCCCAGGCATCCGGGAGTCTCACGGTAATCCTTCAGAACCAGGGCTTGGCATTAGATTTATTTCTGTAACTCTGAAATTCTAAAGTAGAGCTACTGAAGTTAACCAGCATAAATTTCATAAAAGTTCACAGAAATTTTCTAGGTGAAGTTTTGATGTATGGGGAGACGCTGTATTAAAAAGCAAAGGACTGACTATTTAGAACTCCTTGATTGGTAGTGCTTAACCAAAACACTGCTTGGAGAGTGAGATAATTAAAGCAAGTCAGATCATATAGAATGCAGTGACAATATGTGAAAGGTTAACATCAGGGAGTGAGCGAACCTATTTCAGAAACATCTCAGCCAGAACTGACAGTTTTATAGTCTCCGAGAAAATACACCTTTACTTTGCTCAGCAGCACTTCAGAGCCTTCATATATCAACTGGCCCAAAAGGAGAATGTGAACATTATTGTTTTGTCTAAACAAAAAAAGTCTGTTCCAATAAATTTTGTGGCCAAAATTAATGGGACTAAATAAACATCAAAATCAACGCGTGCTTAATATCAACGTGATGTTTAGTTGTTTTCCTTTGGGTCTGTACACTGGCAAACATTTATAGGATGTGGAGTCCTTCTGAGGTTCCACGGTTTTGGAGCCTATGGATAAACTCAGTAACATAAAAATACATGTGATTAATGACCAGTACTTGATATTTGAAATGTATTGGTGAAGGTCAAATTCTTACATGCCTCTATTCCTTTTTTTTTTTCCCTATAGAAAAACATAGCATAGTAAAAACATATATGTTGCTGAAGTCCCAGTGTGGGTCCACTTGTGTCATTGCACATACCTTTCAAACTTTTCATGGACCAAATAATTTTTCTGGAGGTAACTGTAGTTTATGAAGAAGCTTTGCCAATTCCAACCAACAGAGTCCAAGGCACTTTCTTTTCATTACAGCTAAAATCTCATAACCCCTTCTATCCAAAAGAAATATGAGCTTTTAACAGCTTTGAGGCAGAACTCATAATAATAACTTTTTTTATGTAGCATTTTTCATTTCAGGATTGCACAAAGCACTTTGATTCATGGAGTTGCTTTTAAGCCAAGAGAAATCACAATTTTGGTCTCCTGCAAAGCACTGACCTGTAGCTCTTCTATAGTGCCTTGTCACTTGTAGCCACTGTAGTAACCTTAGGAAATCTCCATCAGGCAGGTTATATCAGCTTTATTTTGCAAATAGGGAAATTGTGATTTTTAGTTAACTGTCTGACTCTCAGAACACGCAGCAAGAAATACAATGCTCAAAATAGAGATTAATCTAGGAATTAATTGTTTTACCAGCTGCAAAATGCCTAGCTATTTTCAGACATGCCTTTGATGGGGGAAAAAACAAGCTTCTGAGCACAGTCTATTCTTTAAATCGCAAGGATTTATACGAACAGAATTAATGGTCTTTAATTGAAACTGTAAGAGCAGTGACAGACACTTGCTTTTAAATCATTTTGGGGTTTCATGATATGTCTCGCAACAATCAAAAACAGCAGACATCTCACATGGCTATTAGTGTGCCATTAACAAGTTGATGATGAAAACAATTTATAAGTAGTGCTTTGGGGAGATTTTCTTACATGTCATTGCCACGATAAAAGAACAAAATAGTACTAAAAGAGAGGCAAATCAAAGAGCAGCAAAAGAAAATAGAGATTCAAAGTTGTTTATGCTCCATGCTAGTAAAAGGCAACTTGCTTTTGTGTTTACAATGCACTAATGAGCAGTTATGTGGATAAATATAGAATAATTTGGAGAGAATGGTAGGTACTAAGAGACTGTCCTTTTAAAACAATTTCTAACGGAAGTGATAAAATTATAAGGTTTATCTTCATCTACAATGATGACTTTTTGAGTTGCAGTGCAAGTTCAACGTTAGGATCAATGAAACACTTTTAACAGATTAATTTCTGACAAAACTAAGCACAGTTAATGTATTGTTCACTAGCTATAGGAAAAGTCATACTAACACTAACTAAAGCTGCACTTATGTAAATGCATAATAACCAAATTCTTATTGTAAGGCTTCATTTACAAGTTTCCCTACAATCTTTCTAAAAGAGTTGCATGGATTACTTTTTTTTTGGTGAGATTTTTTTCATCTACTTTTCTTTGGTAAAGTTTATTTTTGCTGTTACTACTTTATCAAATTAGAGGATTCAAAATACCTGAATCTAGAAAATATTCTAGGGTTTGTAGGTAACATCATTCCATACAGAAAAATTTCCACGGTTTTAGGAGAACTGATGTTTTATTAATTTTTTTTTTTCTTCAAACCAATTCCAAGATTATCTATTTAATTATGCAAGGTAGTGCAATATATTAGGAGTGCAATATAGCCTTATATCTATTTAGACTTCTGAGAAGTGTTTTGTATGCTTCGACAGAAAGACTCCATCCTTCAAGGACGTTTATCATTATAGCACTAAGTAGATGAAAGGAGTGTTCACATAGGGTCACCTTGCTGTTTACTTGGTTTCTCATCATTCCTGAAGATACAGACTTGTCCAGCTTTGCTGAAAAGGCCAGAGAAGCAAAATGAGGAAATAAAATTACCTGTTCCTTCCCCTTGCACACTAACAGCCACGTGAGATCAGTCTGCTGCTTTTTATTGTGGCAAGATATATTGCTGCACACTCCACCGCAGGAATTTGTTAGGATTTTTTTTCACTTGAATGGTAAAAATAATTAATAACTGTCTTTTCAGATTACTGACATTTCTTTCAAGATGTTTTTATGCCATTGTTCAAGACAAAGTACCACATCATTGGTTTTTAAGCACAGAGCTTCCTGATTTCCCACAGATTCAATGATGTTAGAATGCCTGGGGAAACTCGTTTATTCTGGTTTGTTTTTCAGAGTTTAGGTGTTCAAATTTTGCTTAGTTAGCACTGTATTGATTTTAGCTGCTAAGTGATCTATGATCATAGGCTTATGTTCTAACATTTGAATGTAGATGGAAAAGGGGGAATGACTTTCTTCGTATCCATTTTCTTTTTTGTTCTAATGGCTCAGAAGCCATGAAAATTTGAGATAAGCTGTGTCAGTGTGATTTCAGGGACAAAATGTCGGCTTCAAAGCATTCATCTTATTTCTGACCACGAGATGCAACATAGCAATGGAACTTCAAACTATTGGCATCTTTCATCTAGAGTCTGTATTCATCACCAACGCTCAGAAACCAAGCCACGTGCTAAAAACAAAGAAAGCTTTAATTTCAGCACTGTAGAAACACAACACTGGAAGCAATTTACTTCAGGTAAAATGGTAAAGAGCACACTGAGCACCTGAAAGGAAGAAAATAATTTGAGGTATACCTTTGTGGTTCACTGTGGTTGTAAAATGACAAATTTAACAAAGTAGTGCATGGTTGGAGAACAACCTCTACACGCAGTTGAAGAGCTATCATTAATTTGTTCCAGAATCCATTAAAAACCTATATTGCTTTATACAGGTTTTGGTAATCTAACCCGAAAGAAAATATACCATAGACAACACATCTAAAAAACACAGATGAATTGGGCACTTTGCACAAAAACGCAGGAGAATTGTTGTTGTTATGTAGTACACCAGAGGCCATTGATTGGTCTGCAGCACACTGCCAATGCTGCAGTTAGAGTTTTCATTAAAAACTCTTGCCCAGACTCTTCAGTATGACACAGCAGTGGGCAGGTACATCACTCAGATCTGAATCTTGCGCTGTCAAGCTGTTCGTGTCCCCATCCTTGCTTTTATTCCCACTACTGGTAAAATGATATCTCTGCTTTACAGAATTATATGACAGTTCTAAAAAATGTACTGATCAGCAAGAGGATGAAACCAAGACCTTCCCAAGGTTTCACTCCCACTTCTGAAATACAGAATTATGAGATCTAACCTAGAGCACCAAAGAATTTAGTTATCAAGAAACCTCGGTTGCACATGGATCATGAAGGTATAGAACAGCAAATATAACTCAGGATTCCTGCTCTGAATTATGATGCCTCTGGCTTTGAACCCAAAGTTTCCTGCTTCTCACCTGAATGTCCAAACTACAAGACAAATAATATCTTTCTGTTATAGCTCAGTTCTTTTGACCAAAAAAGTTTTCTGCAGCTTGAGAAGCCTCTCCCAAAGAAAGCTGCACTGAGGTTGCTATGTGAAGTCTTTAACAGTAAGTATCATAATAATGGCAGCTTGTTCCTCTGTTTCATTGTCTCTGCATAGGAAGACTTGAATGTTATATATTTAGGCTTTGGCAGATTTTTTTTACTGCATTTATTTTGGGGGGTGTATGTGTATGGGGGGTTAGCTTCTCCTCCTCTCTTCTCTCTCTCCTCTCCCTCTCCTCTCCTCTCCCTCTCCTCTCTCCTCTCCCTTTTCTTTTTCTCTTTTCTTTTCTTTTTCTCTTTTCTTTTCTTTTTCTCTTTTCTTTTTTCTTTTCTTTTCTTTTCTCTTTTCTTTTCCTTTCTTTTCTTTTCTTTTCTTTTCTTTTCTTTTCTTTTCTTTTCTTTTCTTTTCTTTTCTTTTCTTTTCTTTTCTTTTCTTTTTTTCTTTCTTTTTTTTTCTTTTCTTTTCTTTTTTTTTCTTTTTTTTTCTTTTCTTTTCTTTTCTTTTCTTTTCTTTTCTTTTCTTTTCTTTTCTTTTCTTTTCTTTTCTTTTCTTTTCTTTTCTTTTCCTTTTCTTTTCTTTTCTTTTCTTTTCTTTTCTTTTCTTTTCTTTTCTTTTCTTTTCTTTTCTTTTCNCTCTCCTCTCCCTTTTCTTTTTCTCTTTTCTTTTCTTTTTCTCTTTTCTTTTCTTTTTCTCTTTTCTTTTTTCTTTTCTTTTCTTTTCTCTTTTCTTTTCCTTTCTTTTCTTTTCTTTTCTTTTCTTTTCTTTTCTTTTCTTTTCTTTTCTTTTCTTTTTTTCTTTTCTTTTCTTTTTTTCTTTTTTCTTTTCTTTTCCTTTCCTTTTTTCAATTTTTACAATTTTTTCATTTTTATTCTTATTACACATAGCCGTTGTGGAAAAGATAGAATTAGCCCATAAATCTGTGACTCCAGTACAGATGGACTTATCCATTGTTATACAGATGTCCATCACTTGGAGGAACAAGCTGTTTACTGTGGTGCTCAGACCTCAGCTTTGATCTGTCTTCCAGAGCACACTGGCAGTCTGTTCAAACCAGTATGGAGAATGAGTATAATGCGTCTGCCAGAACTTGTGTTCCTGGGAAATTTGGTGCAACTTTCTGTACTCATGTCATGTCTATGTGGGACTGCCAAGAACCAACTTACACATGTATAATTGAGATTGGCTCGCCATCTTCCAGTGACAAGAAGCCAACTAATTGATCAGAAGTGGTAGGAAGCTACATATGTAAGAAATCTTAAATGAGAACAAAATGTCAGTAAAGGATGCAATAAAGCTTTTAAAATTCTTTATGCTTGACTGTCCATGACAGTTCTAGTCACAACCTACCCCATATCTATACTATGACATGCTAACACTGTTCAAGGAGTTTCACCACATGAAGATTATCTGATCTAAAATAAGATGAAAAAAAGTTCTGTAATAAAATGATCAAAGAAGACACGAAATACGAAAATTAGGCAGAGATTAGGAAACTTGCTCATAATGTGCAAACCATCCAATTATTGGCTGCATCACAGACGAACTAGTCTCCCTTGTATCTTGTCATTGCTGTTCTTAGTGTTACTGTAGCATCTAGGAAATCACTGAATCACAGAATGGTAGGAGTTGGAAGGGACCTCTGAGGATTATCTAGACCAGCCTCTCTGCTAAAGCAAGTTTGCCTAGATCAGATCAGAACATGTCCAGGTAGGTTTTGAAAGCCTCCAGAGAAGAAGACTCCACCACCTCTCTGGGCAGCGTGTTAAGTGCTCTATCACCCTCACAGGAAAGAAGTGTTTCCTTAGGTTTAGGTAGAAATTCCTCTGTTTGTGCCCATTACCCACGTCCTATCACTGGGCACCACTGAAAAGAGACTGGCTCAGTCCTCTTAACACCTGCCCTTAAGATCTTTATAAGCATTGATGAGATCCCCTCTCAGACTGATAAACAGCCCCAGGTCTCTCAGCCTTTCGTCACAAGAGAGATGTCCCAGTCCTCTAATCATCTTCGTAGTCCTCCAGTAGTTCCCTGTCTCTCTTGAAGAGAGAGAGAGCCCAGAACTAGACACAATACTCCAGATGTGGTCTTACTAGGGCAGTGTAGAGAGGGAGGAGAACCGCCCTCAACCTGCTGGTCACACTCTTTTTAATGCACCCCAGGATACTGTTTGCCTTCTTGGCCACAAGAGCACACTGCTAGTTCATGGTTAACTTCTTGTGCACCAGCACTCCCAGGTCCTTCTCCAAGGAGCTGCTTTCTAGCAGGTCAACCTCTCACCTGTACTGGTGCAAGGGGTTATTCC
Source organism: Baryphthengus martii (assembly GCA_013396935.1). NCBI lineage: Eukaryota > Metazoa > Chordata > Aves > Coraciiformes > Momotidae > Baryphthengus > Baryphthengus martii. Next base: position 36,927 of record VWZK01026051.1, read on the forward strand.
TCCCCAGGTGCAGGACCCTACACTTGCCCTTGTTGAATATGATTAGTTTCCCGTCCACCCAGCTCTCCAGCCTGTCGAGGTCAGTTATGGATCAATTCAGTTATGAATCTATGAAGGCAATCAAATGCTGCACTAGATATTTCATATTTACGACAGGAATTTATTCTTGTCCCAAAGAAGCTAGCAGTGTAGTAGTTGGACATCTAAGAGATAGCAGATGTATGGGTATATAGAGAGTAGAGCAAGGGAAGAATTAGACATAACCTCTCACTCTTCAAAAACACCAACCACCAATGTGCTAGCAAAAAAAGCATATGATGACACCTGATTGCTTTTTCTTAATGTCTGCTCTGGAAAACCAGAGCAAGCTGATATAAAGTTATTTTGAAATTATATTACAGAAACAATCTTCCCCCTCCTCCACCTAAACTCCTGCTTCACTTTTGAGCTAGCTGGGAAAGCGCTTTGGATTTCAGCCTTTTCCTAAACACTCTTATTATGTGATCATGTAAGGAATACAGATGAGATAGTTTTGGAAAACAAAAATTTAGTTCTTGTATTAGAACAAGTGGCCCTCACTCCAGAGTGTCTTCGCTCATCCTAAAATCTAAAAGACCAGTCGATACATTTTCCAGATTGATGCATCAAGAAATCACAGGATTATGGAAAAACAGTTCTGGAAGATACCTGGAAAGGTCATCTACCCCATTCCTCTGCTTCAGGGTGAGACCAGCCAGATTTACAAGTGGACGTTGCACAGCCTCCTTAGAAGCGAGTTCATGCTTACTGGTAGGTCACTTCTGATAAAGAAACTGCATATTTTCTCCAGCAAGTCAAGTTGAACCAAGTGTTCTGACTGCTTCTGCCATGGTAATACATTCCAACATTTCAACACTGTATCACAATAAAACAGCAATTATCAGTAGGAGATGCATCAACTTTTTAATTGTGTTCTCTTTTAACACAGTTGAGTATTTTGCTGATAGGAACAGTGACGCAAGTAGAAAGAGAAGAGACTGACAGTATCCTTTAAATTAACTTATTTCTTTAATTGAGGTGCAACTGAAAAATAGATCAGGGGGAAAAAAATGTGGTACTTAATGGTTTCTGCTGCTACTGTGAAGCTTAGGATAATTGCAGTACTCTAATCGCATTCTTTTTAAGTAATCAAGTAGAAGTACAGAAGTAAAGTTTTCCAAAATAATTGTTACCGGTGATAGGCATATCTTTCCTAAAAGCAGCGTCAATATCTACTTACCTGATTTTAATCATATCAAATCAAACCAGGCAGAATCTTTTTTTCACAGTGTTTGACAACACTCTACAAAATTTTGTGTAGAGTGAAGGCTGAAAAGCTTAACGGCACATACTAGTTTGACAGCACGAGATTTTTATCAGGCAAAACGTCTTTTATATAATGTCAAAGTATTTTATTTGTGAGTCTTTTTCTGAACCCAGTATAAATGTATCTGCAAGAATTGATTATTTACATGTTCATTTTGGTGTTACAAATTAATTTTATATTAAATAAAATATTTAGAAACATGACAATTTAAGTTTAATATACAGTACTATATAAATACTTCACCATTGTAGTGAATACTACAGATATGACAGTAAAGGGTCAATTTAGCAAAGCGTTTTAAGGATGAGCATAAAATCTTTGATTTCCGTGGAAGTGAAGCTGAATTGCACTCTGAACTTTCTTTACACACTTGCCATTTAGTTAGTGCGCATTTTGCAGCAAGAAAAACATAAATTGCCATTTAGCCTAACTCACAGATTTTGTCAAGAGCAAAGATAAATAGCTTATTGCCTGCATCTTGCTACCATTACTACACTACTTCTCTTGAATGAAAAAAAAAAATAAAAAGCTGCCAAGGGGAAGAGAAACCACTACATTCTAACTGTCAAACACTGGATGTTCAGTCTGTATGCCTAGTAACTGTTGAAATAATCAGACAGTGCTGTTCTCTTTCTAGTACTGCAAGAGCAGAATAGGGAAACAAAGGCTATACCAGGCTTTAGGTGGACAGGTAAATGGGAGCAACAGCATCGGTGCACTCCTCTGCTCTAGGCTTCTTATTTGGCCCCAGGTAAACCAATTTTCCAGCTGTAAATTAGGGATAAATCTATCTCATCATTCCTTGAAGTGCTGTGAAAAGATATATTGTGTGTTAGATGTTCACGAACAAGGATCCTAATGACCTAAAAGGTTTCAAAACTATGGTATGATGCCTTGTGGAAACTTAATACAGGGTCATAATTTAGCCTATCTGAAAACATTCTTAAAACTATTGGCTAGATGTTTAGGGGAAGGAATATTTGAAAAACTGAAAGAATAGTAGTTAGATTTTCATTGTAGCTTAAGCCACCGAAGAACAGTAAATGACTTCATGTCACCAGCATAATGTTACCAATGTGGCCCAAAACACTGATCCTGATTAAGGTTTTCAACAGTCTAAAGACTTAAATGGCCCAATTTTAAAAGCACATTTTCTGAAACACAATTCTTTAAATTTGTCTCAAATTGATATCTCAAAAACAACTAGTTCAAGTCATTAGTCCATCTTGAAAATCACGATCTTTGGTTTACAACGAATCACCATATTTTGATGAAACCATTACATTCAAAGACCTCCTTACAAACTCTCCTTCAGAAGTGTGGGACATGATAGTTAATGTAAGCAGTTTCTACAGGATAAGTCAGGGGGATAGGTTTCAGCTTAGACACAAATTCTGGGGCAGTTAAAGATCTGAAAAATGAGTACGGAACAGAAGGGCTGGCTCAGGGTTAACCTTGCGCAGTTAAATCAATACTGTAATACAGACCTTCGAGCTGAGACAGCATCACCCTTCCTGATCACCCTGACTTACTGCACGCTGCAGTGCACAGTGCAAGCGCTTCCTCCACCATCACAGCAAAGGATTTCAACATAGAAATGAGGTGCACTGGTTACTTGGGGATGTCTGTTGGAAAGGGAGGATGTTAAAGACATTAGAGAAGAATCTTTATCCTTGCCTTCTCAATTTGGTGAGAGAGAGAACCTGCATTAGCTGTGCAAGCTGCATTCTGACACCGCACTGGTAAATGTCGCTTTTGCAATCTCCTGGCAGGTTTAAAAACCCAAAAGCAGGACCAGGTCTGCACACTTGATGCAGAACGTGAAAGACTGTCTTTTGGCTCTAGCATCCTGGAATTTTTCTAGTGAAGTTGTATAAACCATTCTGTGGTTGATTTATTTTGGTTCAGTGACTGATCAAATAGAATCATCAGACTCAAAATACCTTTTTTCTAGTTAAGACTAATCACTTTCAAAAAAACCAAACAAGGAAACAAACCAACCAATCAACCAACCAAACAACAAACAAAACATCCCCCCTCCCAAAAAAAAGTAACAAAACAAATCAAAAAACCCCCAAACATCCTGCAATTCATTTTCACTTATTTTCCACTTTAGAAAGTCATGTTTCTCTAAGGAATATCTAAACTAGCCAATTTGTTTCTGTTTAGAAAAAAAGTACTCAGATACTTCAGGAGGTTTTTTCTTACCCAGCATTGTTGGTTTGCCTAATTTTGTCCTGTATTTTCCCTAATTTTGTCCTATAATTTTGAATAATTGGGAGAGGGGAAAATTTCTTTGTAAAAGAGTTTTTATTAAATAAGCTATCCATCTTAACGCCGTGCCTAGCTCTATTCAACGGTCTGTTTAAAATGCATGGGTGCTCAGTCCAGGCTTTAGCATTATAATCAGCTTAACATTGCTATTAAGCAAAAAAATCACTGTCAAAACTAATTCCATTATTTGTAGTCTTGCCGAGCAGCTCTAAGACTGAATGGACTGTGGGGTTAATTAGGCATCTGGAATGGGCTCATTTCTCATCTGTAAAGCTTGGCACATCACAAGGATACCAGGGAGGATGAAGGATGCTAAAGAAGAGCTTTTTCTTTTGACACATGAGCCTACCATGCTATTTTCCATTTAATTTCATTAAAATGTAGAAATGTATTGCATAGCAACCTGATAGTTTTAATTGTCAGAATGAAACAATACCAAGATGATCCATGATTTCGAAGATTTGAATCAAAACTCTGAGAACTATGGAAATCATGATATTGATTTCCAGTTTGCCCAGTCAGAATTATTTTTTTTCTAAAAGTAACTAAAAGCTTAATAGAATATAATCAAAAATTTTACACTATTATTAAGGAAATAGTACTGATCTAATATATTAGTATCAATAAAAATTAAGAAACCATATTTAAGATCACCATAGCTATAGAAAAAAACAAAACTCATTAACTTCAGGAGATCTCCCCCTTTTTTTCATTTATTTTATTTTCACTTTTGAGAATTCTACCCATGGGCACTTTTAATATGCGTTTAGGGCTCTGAAATCGTGTCTCTATTTTTGCCCAGACGTACGATTCTCCCTTATGTCTTCAAACTTACTAAAGAAAATTTGCCTGTTATTATAAGGATTAGTTTATTAAAACTCTTCATCTGTCTGCTTACACATTTACTTATGCTGCTTGAACTGATACACTCTGGTAATTCAATGCTGAATTCAAATCCTTCTACACAGCTGCCAAAGAGGCTGTTATTGTTAGATACAAATCTCTTATTTGTTATTATACTCTGATTTATCAGATAGCATTCCTGTGTCCTATAAATTTTTGTTTCACTTCTTGTGGTGATTAATATTCTCCACTTGAGAACTTGTTTTCAATGGCTTCTAGGCCAGTATCACCCATTAATTATTTCACCAACTCTAAAAATGTATCTGAAAATTCACCAAAATTATTTTACAATCGTGTGACCTCATTATCTTTTCTCAGCATGTAGCAGAAACATAAGATATTTAAGAGGATATCAGAAGCATCAAGTGTTGTCTACACTAAGAGTTTCATAATTGTAAGACAAACCTCAGAAAAAGGTAAGACTACCTGAAAAGAAAAACAAAATAGGTTGTAAAATAAATTTTTAGTGCTTTGTATCTACCCTCTGGCTTCTGAGCTTTTAAATATGAACGTCAGATATATTTTGTACCCTTTCCTTTGCAAACACTTAAACAGAAATTCCTAAAAGAAAATAGTAACTGAGATTTTCTTAATCAGAAATTTATAAAAACTGAAGATTTAAAGAATATTAAGATTGTGAGAGTTGATAACTGTGCCTTAGGCTCTCCTCAGTTAATATGGAATATAATCCTTTAGACTGGAGAGCTGAGAGTTAATTGATTTAGATGGTTATGATGCTTATTATTTAAGTAACACACCACCGAGAAACTACTAATTTCTTAATTATCTGAAAAACACACCTATATTACTAGAAGTATTAAGTCACAATTACACCGCTATACAGAACCCTTGCAAGTCACACCCAAGCACTATTCTCTTCCCTTCTCCATTTAGTATTAGGATGCAGGTCTGCTCCTGCTTACACTGGGAGCTCGGCGAGTTGTCTGGGGGTTCTCCCTAACATCCCATGGGACTTGGGTGTGCAGGTCGTCTTCACCACCACCAGAGTCATTGCTCTCCCACTCTCAGAAGACAGCAGTCCTATCTACTTTCTACTCAACTCTACAACTTACTCTTTTAATTATCTTTTTTTCAACACCCTACCTACCACATTCTAACTATGTTTTCCTCATTGGTCTCAATTCTGCTACCTGCACATCTAAATACAGTGCTTCCAACACATTTACTTAGGCAAATTCAGCCTACTCTGGTATTAGTGATGAAATTACCCAGGTACAAGTGCCTTTGTATTCCAAAAGTACTTCCTAATTACTCTATTCATGCTGGTTAGACTTCATTGATCTGTTCTGCTCTCCGGACATTGTAATTCTACTTTAGCCTTGACTTCTGTATACAATTCTAATAAAGCACATGCCGTGTCTTTTCCTCACACATTTTTATCGCTATTGAATAGTTTGCGTGGTCCTCCTGGTTCCCATCGGACGCCTTAGCTGATTGTGGCACCTACTGTTCCAGCAGGATTCCTAGCTAGCATTAATTTTATTACATTATTAATCACACAGTGCAATGAGTTTCATTAGTCATCTGTTCATCTCCCTTCAGCACAATAAGCAGGTTTGAGAGTGAGGGTACTCAGATGGTAGCACTTAGTGGTGTTCTGCAGCAGATGACACGAAGATGGTGCTGCCTGTGTGCAACGTCTTGAATCTCCACCCTATTGCCAGCTGTTAGCCAAACAGAATGATACTGCTCAAAGTCAGTGGGACAAAAAAAAGAGTAATGTTTGCACCATATAGTTGTGAAAATAAAGATTAACGACTGTGGTTGCTTGCTGGCACATGGCCACTCTAATTCCTTCTACGCATGCACGTGGTGTCAGACAAATCATGTACAGTACAGGGGGAGTCACCTGTGTCCTTCTCCTCCTGCCTCTTCTTAGGACATCTCTCTCATGCTCCCAGTGTATCTCATCAGACATGGCAACAAAGCTGGTGGAGGAGGCAGCAAAATTTATCACACTGGTTAGTGTGTTCAAGAGCCCCTGTTAGTTTGATCTTACTTGCGGTGTGAAACAAAGCAAGACCTTCTGGCTTTGCATTTCCATAGTAGCCTGGGGGTAAGGATGCTGCAAAGATATGGCTTTTTTGATGAGAGTTATTTTTAAAATCTTTGGGGTTTCTTAAGGAGGGAAAGAAAAGAAAAAAAAATCCTATGCGATTTGCTCCTGACTTATTGAGAGGCAACACATATTCTTTGAAAATGGAGGAGCTGATCCATAGTTTGCCGCAGCATTATAACTATGTAAAATTCTGGCTTTTGCTAAGCACTTGGACCACCTGCAACTTACATGCTGGAAAAGTCTCTTTTTCATCTGCTTTTGTCATAGAAAGTAATTCTCTATGCCTTCAGAAGCAGATTGTTGCAGAAACATATAATAAATGCATATAACATATATGCACACGTACACATTTATGCACGTTGAACATGAAGCATTGATTAGTCCTCTAAAAATTACATTCACCATCCAGACTTCTGAACCATAACAAATGCTGCAAGCTGTATTGAAAAAGATACATTAAAAGCTTTCAAAGTAGTTTCCTTTGAAGCACCATCTTTTTGAAAGAATAGGTTTTTCTTTTCAAAAGCAAAAGACTTTGGAATGAATATGATGATGTAGAATAGTACATAAGAAATAAAGTGTTTACGTCTAATTCGTTGCAGAAGCTGCATTCATTACCTTCTAATTTATTTCCTCTGAAATAAGCTTCTAATGTGGTGAGCAGTGTAAAGTAGACACACTGAGCAGCAGGACTTGGCTTTTTGTCTTTGCTGGTGCCAGAAGCGTATGCTTTCATTCCAACATGAGGAGATAAAAGATATTCTTCACTGTCTCCTTTTTGAGAGGTCCCATAAAGCATCCATGGTGCAGGGTGCTTACAAGGATATGCCTGTAGCCTGACTATATTTTATACCACAGAAAGAAGGCAAGGCTCCTAGCACTCGGGGAATTAACCACACAGCATTAGGTTCAGCTTTGCTTTCCAATGCAGCAAAATACCATGGCTAGTACCAAATGTGTGTTATCACTTAACATACTAATACTGACTTTTCAGTTCAGTGAGTCTGATAGTGTGCCACAGAACTACGAATCATGTGTAGCTTGTAACCTGTACTCGCGGCTCAACAGCCCGATAATACCTCCGTGACAACACAATGTAAAAATCCTAAAAGAATAAGCAAGTTACTGAATGAACTATCATCCAAACCCATGATATTCATGTCCATCAGTTCTGAAATGCACTTCAGCCACCTTTGCTGCTCTCATTTCATCTCTCCAGAGACTACCAACCATATTTTAAAACCATTGTACACATAATCAGGCAATTAGTCATTCTCCTAAGATTAAGTTTGGTTCAAGCTTTGTGACGTTTCTCAGCTCTGCTACAGCACTTTTCAAATGATAAAGTACAGAAAGTGACTTACTTTTGTATCTATGTTTGATGACTGCCAATTAGATTTGAAGGCTATCTGACTAAAAGAGTGAGACTGAATAAAGAAACAACTGACTTTCAATTTTAGCTACACCATAGCTACAATGACTCTTAGTATCACTCTATTGACACATTTCATATTATTTCATTTGATGTGACATGTTTCATTCACTAAAGTAATGAAAAAATAGTCAGCTGTATATTATTTTTGATAAGGACGCTTGTAATCATCTTATTAAACTAGACTAACAAGGAATACATGACAGAAAATTTTCCATCATAATTCCATCATCCCTTAATTACCTTGAACTCCAGCTTCTTTACTTTCTTCCCCACAAGTAATGACCAAAAAATTGATTTTAAAGAGTGTAGTGGTCATTACTAAAACTCTATGTATTTCTTATGAATAGTGCACATTCAACCAGTTAATCAATTTTTTTTTTTCAATCTTGTTTGTAGTTTCATAGTATCATTTACACTTAATTGTGTACATTAAAAGGTATTTATCTCCTTGGTTTGTGTAATAAATGCATCAATACAAATGAAATATAATGAAAATCCTTGCTAAAAATTAAGAAAAATTGTAAAAGCTATTTAAAATTGATAAAATGGAGTAAATGGATCTTTATGTGAATAAATATATGGTCAAACAGTAACACAAGTAGATAAATATTTCATCTAAGCAGTCTAAAATAAAAAGCTTAAGAGAGTTATCAGCAGTATTCTAAAGATCTGTGGCTATTCTGAAGTGCTAGATAGTTATTCATTTCCCCCCACTAAACAAGTTCATGATAGTTCAGTCAGGATGATCTTCTTCTTTGCAAGAAAGAAAGGAGGAAAAAAAAAAAAGAAAGAAAAATAAACTTATCCATAAGAAAATATGTGGCCCACAGTTCTTTTAAAAAAAGTTAACATCATGCTAAACTGAGCAGTTGTTACTGGAATTCTGAATTGTTTTAACTGAATCTGGATCTTTTGCCATGATTCTGCCTCCTCACTATATGTTTGCAGTATTCTCTTCTTAATTATACATTTCTCATCATGTGTTTTGAAGGTGGGTGTGAACATCTTCACACTACAGGAGAGATTTCCTGCCCTACTTTCCTTACAGAGCAAAACAGAATTATTTGTAGAAACAGAGCAATGATGGAAACACATTTCACATAGCAAAGCTCAAGGGCTGAGTTTGGGCCGAGTTGCTACTGAGAACTTAACAAGAGGTGGCTGTAAGGTTTAACCACCACAGATGCTGCAGGTGTAGTTTTAGGTGTCTCAAAAACTTGTGGTCTCTGAGCGTACAATGCTATTATAACAAGCTTGTAGCATTGCTTTTCAATCTTATCCAATTTACTCTGCTCTTGACATACTAGTGCTGACATCAAATGGACATTTTGCAGTTAGTTACTTAGGCTGCATCACAGATGTATGTGTCCCAGAAGCTAACTGTATAAAAGCAGCTTAGCAAAAACCGCAAGGCATTTATAACGTGTCTCAAATACCTGCTGCCTTTTGCCACAAAATTCCAACAGCAATTGCCACAGCTTCCAGAGTGTGGCAGAGCAGGTTTGGGTGGCAAAGGGGAAGCTAGCTCATTTTTGCCACCGGTGTAAAAAGTGAAGCACACTTGCAACCAGACTTTTAAAAGTATTTTTAAAATAGAGTGGGGTTTTGGGTTTTTTTATGTTATATAATTTGTACATATTACCACTTTAAAAATCTTTGGATCCAAATCTCATTCAGAGTATGTTGAAATCAGGGATGCTGGGCTGATATATACAGACACTGTGCGTCTGGCCTATAATTACTAGTCATGTGAGTTTGATAAGCAAACTTTTATATCTTTGTTTTATAGGTAGAAAGTTTAAGAAGTGGAAGATTGTGAAAGTAGCCTCTGGTATGGAATGATTCAGCCACAGATTTATAGTGCTGTCCCAGAAGGGCTGTAGCTCCTTCCCCTACCTTCCCGATTCAGTGTGCTTCCCAATTCAGTGTCCCGTGTTGCTGAGATGCCCAGTGCCCAACTGTTTCTCCTGTTTTGTCTGTGCAGCTGCTGCTTCAAACCCTGCAACAGTGGCAGGGTGCTCAGCTACAGGCAGCCAAGCCAAGGTTTTGCAGCTGAGTGCTTATGATTACACGCCCCAATACCTGCACTAGCATGTGTTGCGCCACCCTTAAAAGAGCTTGTTGATCACCTTAGCCTGTTTTCTTTTTCTCTTTTCCCTTGTAATGTCTCCATAAAAATGACACCATGTTTTTTTTTTTTAAATTCAGATCAGCCAGACATCTCCTGGCCAAGAAACAGACTCAAGGTGGGATTTCACAAAACAGCTAAGCTGTCTTCTGACACTGAAGGCAGCCAGCTCAACTCACTGAACCAGCAGAAAACTAATTTATGAAAACAAAGCATTGGTTTTCTTTCAGGTTAGTAAATTTCAGATACTTGTCAGAGAATTGCAAAGGAGAGAGAAGGGCTATATACCTGTGAGAACTGACCCTTTACGGAGCAATGTCTCATTTAGCTGGTCATGTGAAAATCTCCTACTTGAGTTTTAAGGAGTAAAGTTAAATCTATCCCATATGTCTTGAAAGGCACAGAAGAGGATACTGACTATAAAAGTCAACATGCCGCACTGACAGGTGTGCTCTCTGACGAGATCTGTCTAATGACCAACTCTCTAACAGTAGAAAATTGAGATATACATCAGCTTGATAAGATAGGACAGCAGATCAGTTATATAAGGGGTATAGAAAGAGAGATGTTTCTGATTTATTGAGTCCGATAAGCACACTGGGTTGTTGGTTTGTTGGTTTTTTTTTCAAATATGCAGCTGTAATGTATAAGCAAGCGCAACTGCGTTGCCTACTTTGGAGTTACACAGATGTGTGCTTTCAGTTTAATTTTACCTTGACTTGCCCTGAATGAAGTGCAACTTCATGGCAAGTAAACAGCAGCAGGGCTTTCCTTTTCTAACAGAGTGACAACTCTGTGCTGGTGCACTCTGGTTCCCTCCAGAGGATCTGTAAAGGGAGAGCACTATTCCATCTGTATCGGCCAGTCAAAGAGCTGGTGCCACAGCTGTCTGGAATAAGTTTCTTTCAGTAGAAGGTGGTGACCATAAAAACAATTCAACTTGCAGGAAGATAGTGAGGTGCATGTTTGGACTCCAGGTCTCCTCCAGAAGCAGCTCACAGCATTTAGCAGACAGTTCTGAAAGAGCTTGCATTTGTTCTTTCTGATAATTTACACTGGCAGTTAGGTGAGCTCTAACAAGTGAGTAATTGGAGCAGACAAACTGATAATGCTTGAAACAAGGTAGTTCGGTCACTCTGAACCTTCAGAAAATACTGACCACCATGTGTTCAACATCAGAGGAGGAGCCAGTGTAAGAAATGGCTGGGACAATGATTTGGGCTAGAACACACAAGTTTCTGTTCCTTGCTTCATGCCTATCACCTTGACTTGTCCTGTGCAGTGGATCATGAATATTGATGTGTGTACAGTCCCTGCTTGAGGGAGAACTAGGTCCCTGGTACTCAAACTACTGTTGCAGAATTAGGTGGCTAATGGTATTAAAATAACAGTCACGATCAAAGGGACTATGACAGGCGTAAGTTAGTGGACGTCTGTCACCTTTCTGCATAGACGAAAAGCTTCTCCATGCTCTTTACAGCTGAATTCTATACGTACTTCAAGGAAATTTTGACAACTGCTTTTTTGTTCTGACTTTATGCAATGCCTAGCATAACAGTACTGATGCTGCCCGTTTCTGGATCAGTTGCTACAAATAGCACAGTAATAAATCCCTTTAAATATAATGGTCTAAATTATCTCCTGACCTTCAGCTGCATCCTATCAGCACCAGAACACAAATCTCTACAGTACAGCGTTTTCACTGTTTACATCACTATCCCAGATGTGCAAAGAGGCAGAAGGAATGTAACAGAAGAGTAATGAAAGACAAAGGCAGCATTATAGTACTATGTGCTGCCTTTAAAATAATCTTAATGAGTCTTAACTTTAATGTGACAGTGGAGGGAGAAACTAGTCTTAAAAAAAAAAAAGCGCCAATCAATCAAACAAGCAAACAAAAAACAAACAAACAAAAAAAACCCCAATTATTTAAATAGGAAAAAAGGAAAGAATTCTGACTGAGATCTTGGATGCCATCATTTAATGTCTGTAGGTACTTTGTAGGTACTTAAACCTTTTAAATTTTCCTATGATTCCTCCTTCATTAATTAAGCTAATTACAAATTAGACAACAGGCAAGATTACACCAACTAGACTTTGATTACTGTTTTGCGCTCGAAAGTGCTTGAGTTTCTTGGAGGGAGTACTAGCCACATAGGAATATTTTCCAGAATTGTATATGAACCGAACAAGGTAGAAAAAGGCATCTGTATATTGGTATCATTGCATCTGGGCATGGAAACTGTGAGGCACCTTTCTCTAAATGAAAGACAGAAAAACAACTCTGGAATGATGAAGAGTCACTCTTTTTTATTAGTCTGTCACTTGGGACAATGGCCAACATTAGTGTTTATTTCCTTTTAAGTCGTTTCGCAAATTTTTGGTGGGCCATAATTAGTTAACATCATACAGGAACTCTATAACTAACCTCAGCAATTATTTCTCTGCCTGTTACTCTGTACTGTGCTGGTTTCCACTTAGCACTTGTATAAGCACTTTTGTGACCATTATAATCTTAGTCATGTGCTGTTAGGATTTCAATAATTACCTCCCACAAAAATCTTCCTGTGTACAGTATACCACATGCTGCATCCTTCCCATGCACAGAAAAGGAGAGGGAATGGGAGAATTGCAAGTTATATCACATGCTGCATCCTTCCCATGCACAGAAAAGGAGAGGGAATGGGAGAATTGCAAGTTCTTTTTCTAAAAAAAAAAGATTTAAAAAAATGATAAATTGTGGTATAGGCCATTTAGTATGAGTAAGCTTAAGGAAATGGTGTAGCTTTTGATGGGTATTTTGCCCAGCTTTGCAAGACTACAGTCCTGAGTTGTAACACTTGATATCACAAAATCATCAGAATACAGGTGAATGTGGCTATATAACTAAGGTATTTCAACAGCTACAGTGAAAACTCATTACTGCACACAATGAAGGACCAAAGCATCCTCTAGCTTATATCCATCTTGTAATGAGCCTCTTCTGCCTTAAGGAGAAAAAGAGAAAGCTAGGAGCACTACTCTGAAGTTAATGGGTATTCCTGAGGACAAAAGTAATTAGACATGATGGAAAACTGTATCCAAAGCCAGTACCTTATTTGGAGGCTTGCAGGTGGGCCCAGGTTCAAGAATTCTCCTTTATATTAAGTAGCCTGGGATGGTCTTTTCCTGTACTCAGTGACAGCCGTTTTGAAAGAACCAGTCTGATTGACAGACCTCTTCTGAAATCAGTCACAAGGAAGCTGTTCACTTTGGGAACGATCCAATTATATAATGAATTACAGTATTAAGACATATGTTTTGCCAAGATGCTATAAAGCAGGGGTCGGAAATCTTCTAGAGGAGGTACTGGAGTCAAGTGAACAGAACATTTGCTCTTGAGCAGGCCTTCCCATTAATGGCTTAAAATTACCAAATGGATTGCTTCTTTAACACATGAATATAATGTTTGAGTTCATCCCATGGACCCCATGGTTCTCCTGAAAACTTCATTATCCCAGTGGTTGCTACCAAAGGTCTGTAGCACAGTGCTCTGCTAAAACCATGTAAACGAATTTAGCGTTCAGGATGACAGGCTGTGGTCTGGCACTCCGCAGGCTCCATAGAGGCCCTGTGCTCAGTGGAGATGTGCCAGAAACTTGCATATTCTATGGCACCGTGTGACTCCTATGGATTTTTCTGGTGATTGTTTTGTAGACAAAATAAGGCATCTGCATTTGGTAGTGGTGTTAATGACCCACTGCAGCCTTCCTGTAACTCTGAAACAAAATACTGAGCGCGGCCCAGAGTTCTTCCCGCAGCGCCCGCCAGGGCCCTTAGGGACGTGGCGCGCGCGGTGGCCCTTGGGCTCGTCGTGGGGCAGCGGCAGCGGGACGGCCACGGCGGCAGC
>VWZK01036905.1:0-76223 GCA_013396935.1 Baryphthengus martii
AGACATAAGCTCAGTGAGATGACCTGGACTGAAAAGAGTTTTTTCCTTCAACTTTTTCTTAATACTTATTATTGCACTAAGACAGAAATAAGAATGAGGAACAGAGAGTCCTCAAGGCAGCAATGCCACTAAAATGCTTCACACCATGGGATAAGAGCTGAGAAGTATGATTTCACGTAGATTTTTATTTGGCCATCTGAAGAAGATATTTTTCTTGTGAAATTAGCTGTCTACTTCTACCCTCTGCTACAAATCAAGGTCCTACTTTTATGGTGATGCAGCCTTCCCTCCTCTCTCTCTCTTTTCTTTTTTTTTTTTTTTCTTTTTGACACTGTTCTTGAAATATGTCATCAACATAAGGAATGTAGAAAACCAGATGAGGAGTAGGCTGAAACAGATACGGAGTCTAAAAAATAAAACACAGTTGGACAGATAGGGAATATTGCACTCCATTTACGTAGTAAGAGCACACAACACTCTTCCTTTCATGATACTCTTCCTGTATCCTGGGCTTTGATACCGTTGGTGTTACCCAATGAATTAATGACCACATCAGAGGTAGATAGAAAACTAATCCTTGTCCTTATCTGATATGTTGAATTCCCTATCCATTCTCTCTACTCCATAGGAGTTAGGCCACAGCTTCTGGAATCACATTTGAATTTTCAGAAGAGCATTTATAACTGCCTGTGTACTTTAACTGTACCACCAATCTTTGGGCAATAAAGTTATTGGTGAAGTTTTGTCATTCTGTTTTTCACCAAGAACTTAACTTGATTTGAATTCAGTTCACTGAGGCAACTTACAAGTAGACCATTGAAATTATTCACCATGCTGAAAAGATTATTCCACTTTTTCAATGTGGTTGTTTTATCAAAGTTCATTTAAGTGAAAACAAAACAAAGTAAAGAAAAAGTAATGGCTTTGGATGAAATGAACAGAGACTAAAACCTTATACTCTTAACTGAAGTTAGATGTGTCAAAAAATAATTCATCCACTAAATGTCTTAAGCAGATGTTATTTAACTAAAAGTGACCTATGATTTTTATAAATTTAGGCTGAAATGTTTGAATACTTTTTTTTCACCAGACATTGATACATTTGTAAAATTTTCACTACTTCTGAAATATGCTTTTATTGAAAAGGCAACAGATTATTTTTGTGGAAAACAAGTGGAGTGGAAAACTTGAGAATTTTTTTTTCCTATACTTTATAGGAAAATTGCTTTGTGACTATCTAGACCTTCTGTGATAACTTCCTAATTATATTCCATCACATTGAATGAAGAAGCCTGAGAAAATTTTACTTTCTTAACTGCTATTAAAAGTGAGAAACATAAAAAAAAGCATTTTTGTCAATCATCACAGCCAATCACACTCTTCCAAAGAAATAAAGACATCATACTACCTTTAAAATTTGGCTCTAAATGTGGCATCTTCTAATTTAAGAGCTCTGTCCTTTGCCTATAATACAACTGTGTATTTAGAATTGTATCTGGTTAGGATTATTATCTGACAGAAATAAATTTACTGCCTTGTTAAAACCTTTTAGCACAGCAGAAAGAACATAACAGAGCTGTCATTTTTTTCCATCTTGTATGGCAACGATTGGCTTTTTTACAAAATTTTGAGCAATTATGTCCTGAGGAAGTCCACTTAAGACAATCCCATTTACTGCTGGAGAGATTAAGTATTTTGGGTTGTGGTTTTTTTTTTCTTTCTACTGTAAGTGGATGATTAAACATCAGAAAAAATTTATTCAACTTAACTTTCATACTCTCAGATATGAGTTTGTAGCACTAACAGTTACTGCATTAACTCATAGCTTGTCCCATTTGAAGGAAAATAACCACAGGCAAGTCTGCATTACAAAATATTGCCAGTATATAGCACTAGCATCTGTGAACAAAATTTCACTGCTAAAGTCTGTTTTTTTAAGAAAAAAATTGCACTGCAAATGCAGTTCATTTCATAGTATGACTAAGGTCATTTAGGAAAGTGTCTTAACACTACTATTAAAGAGAAACACTTTGCAATATTTTGCCATTGTAACTTTGTAAAAAAGTTACAGTGGTATAGACAATCCACAAGAACTTCCCAAGGGCAGACCTTTCATGGGCACTTTCTATAGTACCATGATACTATAAAGGTGAGCTCTTTTCTTTGGTCAGTGGAGAAGGCTTAGATGATGTATGATATTCAGTTCAAGTAAAGCTGGTCAACAAAAATCTTTCTTGTAAATCTTAGACCTAGTAGGTGTAGATTGTGAAAACGAAGTATTTCCTGGCTTCTTCCAGTCACTTTCAGTCTCAAAGAGTAAACAAATGAATAATCAGTGACTCCAGGGAAGCCAACAAAATATGGAGGTAATTCCAGCTTCCTCTGGATGTTAACGTCTGTCCACTGATCACCCCTTCCCTCCCTTTTGCAGCCAGAAAGGCCCTTTTCTCTAATCTGTTTGTGAATAAACTCAGTACAGCTGTGCCAACCATGCTCCAGTGCACGTTTCTGCATGAGGGCCAGGCAGCTGTAGTCTCTCCCTGAAAAAAGGCTGGCCATTTGGCTAGGAGCTTTGGAAGGAGGTATATACCACATCATAGAGAAAAGTGCCAGCCACATGTGATGGCTGGGAAAATCAGGCTGGAAAGAGAATCAAGAGTACACAGTATAACAAAGATTCCTTTAATACACTGTGGATTGGTAGTGTTTTTGAATAAAGCAGAAGAGAATAGCTTAGAGTGCCTGTGGAGGGGGAGGAGGAAGAGACAATGCCCTTATTGTCTTCTAACAAAAACAATTCTGAAGTGTACCTTAGCAAAACTCATAGCTTGAAATCTTTTTTCTTTCCAGTTCAGGCCTGATGCGCAGCATGTTCGTCTAGTCTTACCCCATCCTTAATTGAATGTACACCCAAAGACTTTTGTACCGAGCACATTTTACTACTGAAAGGAGAAAAAGTCATTGAATGTTTGAGAAGTTGATTGACAAGGATTTTTTTTTTCTCCCTGATCTTTTAAACGCTTTCAGCAGTGCTTCCTTATAGTCTTAGACAATGCCACTGACCCTTTTACAAATCATTGGACACACTGAAGAGTGAAACTTTTTACACAGTTAAAATTAAGCTTTTTGGCCAAGTTTTGACAGCTGTTATTTTAAAACAATGTTTTGGCTCTGATCAAAAATATGACTTTATTTCCTTTTGAGTTTCTACCAGGAGCCATATGACTCTGATAGATGTGGAGGAGGGGTGGGAGTAAGAGAGCAAGTAGCTCTTTCAGCTGCGTTCCCAGTAGATCTCAGACTACAAAAGGAAATGATGAAGGAATTCCATTTTTTTCAAGGCATTGGATGTGTGATAGGTGGGCCCTGAGATGTTATTTGAAGAGAGGTGAAAATCATAGCTTGCATATTTATTATCAAAGACAGAGTCCTGAACCGCAAGATCAGGAGATGAGACTGATCTTTGATTTTCTTCTCTTCCCTGCAAGAAATAAAAAGGGTGGTATTTATATTGCTTTAAGAGTCAGAAGTTGAACCACCAGTAGGTTCATGAAAGCCACAGATGGAACTAAGACAGATAGGGGGCAACCTGTGCTCTCACCAACACATTGTATTACTTGTTCAAGTATCTAACTTCCCTTATGAAGGCCTCAGCTTGGCTTTTGGCCATAGGCAATTTCTGTGGTTGCTTTCACTAAAACCCATTCTGCTTAGAGATCATATCAGTGTAAGAGGTGTTCCAAGCACTTCTACACTGAGGAGGGCTGAGCTGTCTGTTGCCTGAGTCTATAAGAGCTCTCAAACACGCTGGTGTTTGAAAGGTGACACGAGCTGAGGGGGCTTCTGAAAGTCTGCCAGGTTTTACCAGAAGAACATTACTGGCTGCAGCAGGTGGTAACTTAGAAGTATAAAAATTATTTCTGTGGGGATTAAAGTAGGATGTTTAAGTACTAGTGTTGATTGAGACTTCCAGAGGTGCAGGGAAATGAAGTCTGGTGCCTATTACGGTATTACCAGCACTAACACACACAGGTTTGAAATTCCCTTTGAAATGCCACTTTTAAAAACTGAGCAAAAAGCTCTCAGACCTAAACCCATCAAACTTTGTGGAGTTTGTCACAGCTGCACTAGCAACTAGAATAGCTAGCTGAATTCCGTCCATCTCCCCCAACTACTGTAGAAGAGAATATGGCTACAGCAGCATTAATTTGGTCATTCTCAACTGTCCTTTCACTAAAATACATTTGTCCTGAAATTCTCCACATCGAGGATGAACAAATAAATTTTGGATGTAGGACTTTGAAAGTGTGTAAACACACATTCTTAGAAAAGACAAAGAAAAAAAAAAAAAAGGAAACAAACTGTTAGTTTCTCTGCAGTATGATGCCAGCAAGCAAAGACTCTTTTTAAAACAGTGTGTTGTGTGCAGTGGTTAGCATGAGTACACACATATATGGATTTTTAGTTTAGAAACTGGATTTTAGGAGTTGTTATCTCTTGCACGTAATAATAAATTGAAAACTGTGGACAAAGGGGGTATGTGGGACAGCTGTCAGACATTCACCTACATGAAATACATAAACTACTTAACTTTGCCAAGATCACCATGACAGTTTGCATAACTGCTGATCTTACAAGGTACTTTATATGACTGAGCAGATGTGCACGATATTTAAAAGGAAAAATACTGATTTTATAAATTTTCAAAGAGTGAAATAGTAACATATTTTGATTCAAATTAAAGAGTAATGCAAAATCCATGAAGTAGTGAACAATTTTTAATGGATTATCTCTCAGTGGATCCTATTACTATTCTGAAACAAACAAAAAATCCTTCTGAACTGGAAAATAAAATAGTTCTCAATATACCTCATTTGCTTCGTTTCAATGCCTAATGTAATTTTTATCATTGAGTACATCATGGCAATTACTAAGATGAAAAACATCAATGAACCTGACGGACTCCTCAATTATTGTCAGTGAGATATGTTCTGCTGATATAAAATTGGTAAAGACTCTTTAGTATCAGCTCTCCTCACTCCCCCATCTTTGGTGGAGACAAGAACAAAAATAATTTAGTGCAAGCAAACAGGCAAAGACATGACACAATGGGGCAGTGAAGATAAAATGGGTGACTGCTCTTATTTCTGAGAAACTCGTTAGAACATTTTCTATTTAGTTTCTTATCTTTTAAACTTACAGTATAATAAATTAAAATAATAGCAATACTTCCAATTTATACACATAATATATTAGGTGGATTAAGAAGCTTTTTAAAATGTGTCTTACTTCCTTCATTTGTCTTCCTCTACAAAGATTACATATTCTTTTCAGATTGGTAAGTATCAGCACTTTTTTTTTTTTTCTTCTACTTTTTGAAAGACATCAGAGAGCCTCATAAATAATAGTATTCCATATGTAACACATTTTGACTGGATATATTTTAGATCTGCAAAACTTGGAATTTACTAAACTAGTCAGACTGAGGTCCATCTAATATGATGTTTCATCTCAGAAGGTAGCCACTTCGTAATGATTGTGAGAAAGAGGTATTGAAACTTCATTGTAAGTTATTACACAGGAAGAGTGGAATAATCCCTTCAGGTAAATCCGACCTTTATCTCTATTAGTGCAATTATTAAACACAAAACCACAGGGTGTAACTTTTGTTCTAAAAATACTTATTAATTGAAACAGTGGCTTTTCCTACTAGCCTTATAAACTTCCAAACACCTATATTCTGGAATTTCTGTGCCAATGAAATGTACACTTGGATTTTTCCTCTGTTCTTTGAGACAGCATTCATTATTTTAATTGAAATATTGCAGTAATCTAAACAAGCTGTCATTTTTTTTCAACTATTTTAGGTCAGAAAGAAAACTAGGGAATTATGTGTTCTAACTCTCCCTCACTCTTTCTGTTTTTTTCAAGCTATTTTGTAACTATTATGATGACAGGATCAGTCTAAACGCACTTTCCATTAACAAGGTAATTAGAATATCACACCTTTTATTAAGAGGGATCCGTGAAGTGCCAATAGGCCACTGGTCAGTACACTTGTCTGACAAAGCCTGACTGTGATCACTGCAGTCTGTCCTCCAGTCATTAAATTCCATTTCCAAGTGTTTTTCATGTGGATGCACTCTCTATTTCACGCGTATGAGAACATTAGGAAATTGCATGGTGAGTCGGACAAAAGATCTGAGTGCCAACAGCTGAAGTGAACACTCAAGGACTCATAGTCCCATGAGCCAGCAACAAGAGGAGACCAGGGTCTGAGGGTCAGCAAGCAGATAGACTGAGTATTTAAGGCGAGCTGCTGAAGAAACACATACTGGTTTTACATGTATTCCATTATTGTGAGTCTCACTCCTCTCCTAGCAGGAGGGGAGGAGCAGGTTCGGTCCATCTGCACTCTTTATGTTTGTGTGAGTGCTGCTGGTGTCTGCACGAGTACAGATACGGCTCTCTGACTGCAGTGCATCTGTATGACCAGGCATGTGTGTGCGCTCTGTGTGTTGGGGAGGAGGGTGGTCTCTGATCCTAGAAGGTTTTCTTGACATTCAATTTAAGATTACTATTTCTTGTTCCATCCATTACGGACATGAACATAGATCATTCAGTCTCTGTTTTTTGCTTCTTTGCCAGAGAACAGCAAGGAAGGACAGACCATGTCTGGAGACCAACGCAATTTAAGTACACACACTAAGACTGTGGTGGTTAACTAGAACAATCCACAATTCTCTGCAGAATGCTGTTGCCAGTTCAGTGATATTTAATGTTTCCCAATGCACTCCCAGCTTCACATTCTGTACATTTAATAGACTTGGCCTATATTACATCACCTATTACTCAATACATTGAGCAGGCCTGGACTGAGGCCCAAGTGAAGCCTTAGAGAATTCAACCTGCTACATCCCTCCATACTGGCAACGAGTTGTTCCCACCAGCCTTTGGGTACACTTATCCAGCAAGATTGTAACACTATTTTCATGAAGCCCATAGCTCCCTGGTGTGGCTACGAGAACCCAATTAAAGTCAGGGTATATGACACTTCCACTTCTCCTCTACTGCCTCTGTCCTGTTACCCTGTCATGGAAAGGAATTAGATCAATTTGACAAAATCTGTTCTTCACAAATCTATGTTGTCTGCTACAAACCTCCTTTTCTCATGCTGAGAGCTGTTGCACTATAGGTGACCCCAGGTAAGGGAGATGCTTCGTAAGCCAATCAGCCAAACAGGACTGGGAAGAAGTGATTCAAGCTGCATCTTGACAAGCACTTTAGAAACTTTCTCAAAAATGTCACTGGCATAGCATACAACTTACTCCATAATTGAAGCATTAGTAAAGTATTTTACATGTATTGACAACTGCAAGACAACAGTAATTTGGTTAAGAAGCAGACATAACCTGTATGGAAATGAACATAGATAGTAACTATGGACAGCTGCTAAAACAATTCAAAGAAAGAATCTTATTTAGGAGTATAACTGTCCCAAAAGCAGCAGTTATTGATGATTAGTATCATTAGGTTTTAATCAGCTTTCTGGAAACAGGGAAGTCTACCAACACAGTGGCCTTCTGTAATGAAGTGACTACATCAGTGGACAAGGGAAGAGCTGTTGATATCAACTATCTGGATTTCTGTGAGGCCTTTGACATGGTCCCCAACAACATCCTTCTCTCTAAATTGGAAAGATATGGATTTGATGGGTGAACTGTTGGGTGGAAAGCAAATCGCTTGTATGGTCACATCTAAGGGATAGTGGTCAATGGTTTGACGTCCAGATGGAGGTAGGTGACAAGTGGTGTCCCTCAGGGGTCTGTACTGGGACCAGGACTATTTAATATCCTCATCAATGACATAGACAGAGGGATTGAGTGGACTTTCATCAGTTTATCAGGTGCCACCAAGCCGAGTGGTGCAGTTGACACACCAGAGGGACAAGATGTCATCTAGAGGGACATAGATAAGCTTAAGAAATGGGCCTGTGTGAACCTCATGAGACTCAATAAGGCCAAGTGCAACGTTCTGCACCTGAGTAAGGACAATCCCTAGTATCAGTATCAATACAGGCTGGGAATGCTGGGATAGAAAGCATCCCTGCAGAGAAGGACTTGGGGGTACTGGTGGATGAAAAGCTGGATATGAGCCAGCAATGTGCACACGCAGCCCAGAAAGCCAATCTCATCCTGGGCTGCATGAAAAGTGGCAAAGCCAGCAGGACAAGGGAAGTCATTCTCCCCTTCTACTCTGCTCTAGTGAGATCTCACCTGGAGTACTGCATCCAGCTCTGGAGTCCTCAGCACAAGAAGGACATGAACCTGTTGGAGTGGGTCCAGAGGAGGGCCACAAAAATGATCAGAGGGCTGGAGCATCTGTCCTACAAAGAAAGGCTGAGAGAGTTGGAGTTGTTCAGCTCAGAGAAGAGAAGGCTCCAGGGAGACCTTATCGTGGCCTTTCAATACTTAAAGGGGGGCTATAAGAAAGATGGGGACAGTATTTTTAGCAGCGCCTGTTGTGACAGAACAGAGGTGATGACTTTAAACTAAAAGGACATATATTTAGACTAGATATATGGGGGAAATTTTTTACAGTGAACACAGTGAAACACTGGAACAGGTTGCCCAGAGAGGTGATAGATGTCCCATCCCTGGAAACGTTTAAGCTGTGGTCGAACAGAGCTGTGAGCAACCTGATCCAGTTAAAGATGTCGTTGCTCACTGTAGAGCAGTTGGACTAGATGACCTTTAAAGGTCCTTTCCAACCCAAATCATTCTATGATTCTATGAAAACATCCTGATTAAGTGCATCTTTTAATTAAATATACTCCAATTAAGAATTTTTATATTGAAAGTTTTAACAGTGTCTGTTCATTTCTCTTCTATTGCTATAATTTTTATATCTCTTTCAATAATTGTACATTTCAATTTTGTAAAATAGTTCTAGCATGCAATTTGTTATAAAGATGTAAAAATAAATTATAGTTCAACTACATTATTTTAGAAGAAGAAGGTTTCTGCAATTTGCTAAATGAGACCTAGAAAACTTTGGTTTATTTCTTCCCTCCACTACCAACTTTCTCTTATAATTAATGCAAATAAGCTAACAAGGCCTCATGTAAACAGTAGTATATCCTCAAACATTTGTATTAATAGAATGAATGGATGTGGCCCTGTTACATTCCTGTATCTAAAGAAGTTACCACAGAGTCAGAGTCAGAGGACGTGTTGACAAATGTGAATGTTATGCCTGCTATTCGTTTTTCCAGAACAGCCTATGGAAGCAGAGATGATTAGCTCAATGTGAATTCTATTTCTAGGGGGTGGTAACTTCATTTTTTGTGAATGGTTTTGAGGTTTCCCATGCTTGTTTATCATTATTCTTTTTCTCTGGATTTTTTTCAGTAGGACTGTGGTATAGTACAACCACTGACAACCAGTGTCCCAGATTCGTCTAGCATCATTAGCTTTGTGGGAAGTGTCAGTAGAGGTTGCAGAGTTGTTCCACTTGGCTCCAGCATTCAGAGGCACAAGTACTGTCACCACAGATAAAGAAATCCATATGTGAAATCATTTCTAGAACTTGATCACTCTCAAATGTGAAAATTAAAAATAGAAGAGAGAGGATGAAGAGGAGTTGATGTGTGAGCGTCTCCTAGATCTATTCAGTAACAACTGCCTCTTAGAAACTGCAGTCTTCTGATATCATTATAGGACTAAAATTATAGCTACATCAAATGGTAATATTTTAAATGTTTAACAAAAACTTCTGTGTCCAACGGTGATTTATGAGGAAATACAAATCAATTAAAAAAAAAATCCAACAGTTTAAAGTAGTTACCAGTTTTGAAACCCCCCCAGCTCAACACTTTCCGTAATATTCTGGAAAATAAGATTAAGAGAACAGGCGTATCATTGGCTGACTAAGTGACTGCAGGGGAATACTAAATAGTTTTTTTTCTTGATTTCTAATAAAAATGGCCATTGTTTATTCATTTTTTCAGTATAATAAATATTTTCCACAAAGTTCAGATATCAGAGTCAAAGCAGAAATCATCTCCCTGAATAATTAATCTCCCTGAATAAAAATTTTTAGCTATGAAACTACTATTTCCACAATTCAGAGTGTGTTATTAGAGTTGTGGGACACAGTGAAATAATAATTAAAAAAAAAACACCACACATTAATATGTTCAATGAACATATCCAAAACTTTCCTGTTGTGCAGGTTCATTGTAAAAGATACTGACCGAATCTGAATGCACTCAGACACATGAAAAAGTATTGCAAGAATCAGGCGAGCATAGGTCATGAAGGATACACATCCTGAAGAATTCATCAGATGTTACAAGACTTAAATCCACCTAAGTTTGAGAAAAATAGAAACAGTTATCTATCTGATGAATTGTTGATTGTGAAATACTTTTGTACTTGGAACACATTTCCAGATCTCATCATCTGCTAATACTTCAGCTATTTGTCTTTCTTTTTTTCTTGTTTGTCCCGCCAAGTCAACTCAACATGTTGTTTATAATTGCTGACAGTGCCTCTGTCAGATCTACAGCCCTCCCAAATCTGCTTTTATCTTTCACACAAAATAAAGCTGCTCTTATTACAGTCTCTAATGGCTGTTAGCCAGATCTCAGAACCAGTACTTCTCCTGCATCATCTTTGACCTGCTTCTCTCTTCATCCTCTCCTGTGACTCATTTCTTAGTAACCTCATCACAAAACCAAATACAATGATTTTGTTAATATGGATGCCTCTCAGATGTGTACTCTAGACTCATATGCTTCTCTCTAGACCAAGCATCACCTAAGAAGACAGCTAAAGTAGTTTCATCATCTCCCTTCCCATACTTTCTTTCAATATTATTTCCACTGCTATTTTTCCTTCTGGACATAGCCTGCTAGTCCTCTCCAGCTCAGACTCTTCTGTAGTTCTTTTTGTCTAGACTTTGCCCAAATATTGCAATTTCTATCAGACAAAATATATCTGAGAACTTTCGTCTCTAAATCTCCAACTAAAGCATGCAAATCCTCCAAACTCAAGCCATCTTATGTCTTTTCTTCTCCTTCCTGATAAATATTATGTCAAACCCATGCTAAATGCTGCAATGAAAGACATTTTCAGGTCTGACCATGACACATGTCTCTGTACATTCCTCCTCTTGTTTATCTTTTTCACTTATCAAACTCAAGTGACTTGTCTTTACTGTAGGAGTCACTACCAGCATCTCCACAGAAAACTGGAATCTGGGTGCAGATCCTATCTGTCTAGTCCTTGCAAAGAAGCTGTTGCCTGGAGACTGGCTGGGCACCAATCTGCTGGTGGGAGGTGTTGAGTGCTTGTCTTTGTATCACATGTTTTTTTCCTCCTTTTTTTTTTCCTTTATGTATTAAAGTGTCTTTATCTTGACCTATGAATTTTTCTCACTTTGCTCTTGCAATTCTCCCCCACATCCCAGCATGGAGGGGAGTGAGCAACTGGTGAGTATTCAGTTGCTGGCCAGCGTTAATACAAAAAAAAGAGTTGAATTATTTTGGGTTTTTTTATTTTTTTTTTGAGAATTCCCCCTACATGGCAGTATGAAGAATCCTGCAATTTACAGCCATTTAATGTAATTGTGTAGCTCAGTTTTAGAAAAATCTGACATAATTTGAACAAACTTATAGTGAAAGCTTGAGTACTGCAAACCAGAGTCATGAAAAGCTTTTCTCACTTTTACTTTCAAACTCAGATTTTAGATCTTCACTTTTCATTCCTTGCTATTTCAGACTTCGAGAGTAAACCTGTGCCCTGTTTGGAACACACTGGATGGCTACTTCATTACTTTTTCTTTTTTTTTTTTAATTTCCTTTACTTTTTCAGAATTTCTTTTCGGGTAGAAACAGAGCATAAAGTAAATGAATGTTATAAATGATATTCTTTTCCCATCTTCATCACCTAAATGTTAATGTCATATCAGCACTAAAAAAGATACTTTTAGAAGTATGCACATTTGCCCAACTTTAAATTTAAATTAAAAAGTCTCTTGCTATTTGAGCAGGTTCAAACACATTCCGTTTCATCATGGATGGCTGGTTTTCCTACATTCTTATTTTTCAAGATTAAGAGATCTGCTTGCCATAAAGTATAGAAAAAATAGAAATAACAGAAATAACAGAATAAGGAAATAACTTGCAGCATGTTACTCTCTGGACTATCAGGCTGGTTAACCCCCTGAAGGGTTTAAGTTACATTTTCTATACACTGTTATCAAGACAAAAATCAGAGAGAAAATGAACTGGGCTTGAACCAATCAGTAAGATAATATTTCACCACTTGCATAGCAAACAATTTCTGGCAGGTGGCAGGTACTAGAGAACAAGTATTATATCTTTTTGGCAAACTAAGCTTGTAAAGTAATTGACAGACTCTGTAGTCTCCGCTGCCTGAAGTAGCTTTCAAGAGATAAAGTACACTAACAGAAAAATTAAATAACAAGACAAAATTAATCTTTGCTTTATTGAAGAAATATTACTGACAACTTAAAACAAAAAATACATCCAAAAGACAACTGAGGCAGTAGAACCATTAACATTAACATGGCTCTTTGCACGTACACAGCACAAGTGAGTCCTGTCAAATGCTTCTGTGCATCTCTATGCAATGCAGAATACTTCAGTTTTTATGAGCTTGTGAGTGAACAGGTATAATAAGAATAAATGGATGTAAGAAATTAAAAAGTGTTAATGATTTAATTTTGTATGACAGCAATCCTAATATTCTGATATCTCAAACTACTGAAGTCATACAAATGTAATCCTAATACACTGAATGATTCATGTAAGTGTGTTAGTATGTATTGATTGCCAGATTGGGCATCAGAACACACACACACCTTTGTGAACTCAACGGATCCAAGAATAAAATCTAAGAGCTCTATATATGTTTTTCCACATCAAAACATTTGAGGAAATTCCAGTCTAAGTTAATCTTTTGTTGGAAAATTAGACTTGAGTTTTGAACTCCATTGGCAGGGATCTTTAGTGATGACTGTGATGGCAACAGAGCTCGAATCAATATGATTGTATGATGCAGTCTGTCATATACAACCATAGGACAACACAGTATCTACACTAAGGATTTGCTGTGCTTAGAAGTGATGAGAAACAGCATGGTCTATCATGTCAAGCCATATTATGTGATACCAATCATGTTTTGGAAAAGTACAAAGTTATTTCAAGTTCCCTATTATAATTGCAGTGGTTGCATTTATGTCCTGAGTTAAGCTTTGTGTTTAATATCTTTCCATCCTCTACAAATCAAAACTTTTAGAGAAAAAATATAGTGTTTTGTAAAATCTCTACCTTTAAAGCACAAACAAGTGGCCAGGGGTTGAAGGGAGTTATTACAAAATAAGGCAATGTAGAACTGTTAGAAAGAAAAAGACAATATATTTTCAGATATATATAATAGCCTGAAAGTAATTTGTTTGCTTTTGTCTAAGTTTCAGCATTTGTTTATTTCTACACACTTCTTGTTGTCTGATTGTGTGAGTGGGCACTAATTTCTTGGCTAGATAGTGCTCAATTTGACAAAGCACTTAAGTGTAGACTTAGCAGTAAGCACTCAGGTAATGCCATTGATTATGTTGAAAGAATTATATGAATGTTTAAAACTGAGACTGTTTCTGTTTAACTTTGCTGAATGGTGCCAGATTTTCCATGATCAAGCCTCAATTCAGAAAAATCACTGTTATTCAACAAAATAGAGAGCAATGTGAATAATTTAAAAGTTATGGAACTTCCATGGTACAAAATTAGTGGCCTTTATGAAATTAGTTGTCACTGATACACCTGAGAATAATTTTTAAAAAGAATATGCCTAAAAGCCTATTGAATTTTGTATCCGTATTTTTGACCTGTGTAAATGTCCCTATACCGACTACCCTTGAGGCAATGTACAGAGCATTTCCAATTTTCATTGTTGGAATTGTGCTCTGAGTTCATGTAGTATAGATGTTAGAATCAAGATCCAATTATATAGTACCAAAACCAGAAAAGTCTATCTACTGACAAGGAATCTTGAATTCTCAGTATTTTCAAAATCACTACATTTCAAATATGATATAGAGTCCAGCCAAATCAGTGGAAAGCCATTTAAGTGGATAAAGGATTAAAGGATTTTAAAAATTGTGTAACCTCTTGTATAATTATTATTTTTTTAATACGTGTTCTGCGCCTTGATAATCATTGACTGCCCAAGACAAAATATTAGTATAATGTCTTACAACTTTTGCTAATCCTTAGTGCTGCTCTTATCCTTCCTGAAGACGGTGTATTTTCATTTCTTCTACACAAAATATTTCTGATAATTGAATTAAGCGGATCAGGAAGCATTTCCAGATTGAATCAGGCTTTTTTTTCTAGTGAAATTCAATGATAACTTTGTATTTGTAACATCAAGATGAGCTACAAAACACACACAATGAGTGATATTAACTTAGATATTAACTCAGTCAGAAGGCAGTGTTCATTCCACACACCAAATTACTGGGATTTTTTCAGGTCATGACAGAATAAAATGATTTCAATATTGCAACACTAGATGTCATCACATCATGGTACAACATGATGAAACAATATTTAAGCTCTTACCAGAACACAGATGAGCGAATAATTCAAAATGAATAATTTATTCATTGGATTTTGCCTCTTTTTTTTTTTTTTCAGCCTTGAAATATTCAAAAGCAGATTACAAAACTATCTAAAGCACTCCTGATCAGAAATTATTAGCAAGTTTCTTGCCATTTTCTATACTGTCAAATGAATTTAAACTGCTATGTGATTTTCAAAATTCACAATTACTCATTGATTAAAGAGTATTGCCTATGTTCCTGATTTACTTAATAACAGTGTAAAATGATGAGCTGCAAAGAAAAATAAAAGTCAAAACTGACAGAAATGGAGGTTTGTTACTAAATAAAATTTTTCAGTAAAATTTCAGTTAAAACTTTAAATTCCTCTAAAAAATATTTCACACATAAGTAAATACGGGAAATGTGTTCATTTACGCTAGTTATTTAGCTTTCTGTAAAATGCTGTTTAAAACAAAACAAAACAATTTTCCTTGAAATCAACTCTAAGCTGTAGTAAAAAGTAGATTTTGACCTATGAATGATGATTTAAAAAAAAATATTACCCTTAGATTTTTCACTTTTCATCACAATAGAATTCCATATTTAGGGCTTTTCTGCGTATGTTTGTGTAATCATCTTAGGAATTACCTTGTTTATACTTGGCCTTATGTTGAACTGCTGCAAATTCAGATGTTTTCTTTTAAGTTTTATTTGTTGATAATGTGCAAAGTGGAACGTACTTAATAAAATATTTCTTGTTACGAGCTCAGGTCATATCACAGATGTTCTCCAGTCCCTGGAACAGCTGCCATTAGTGCTAGTAGCTAACTCCTTCAACAGTACCTCCCGTATCATACATTTTGGTCCAGAAATTAGGATATCCAATCTGACAAATAATGATAAAATAATTATTCTTTTCAAATTCACTGTCACTCATAGGTATACTTTCCTGAACTCTGAACTCACAGCAAATCTCCTGGGATTTTCAGCTACCTCTTGTCTCTTCTTCTCACTCTTCCTCATTTCTCTACTGCCTCATGTTCTTGAGTAGCACATCAAAAGGGAAAAAAGCTCCATAACTCCACATATTTAGGTAAATGCAAACATAAGAGCTGTTAATGTCAATAAAATAAAAAGCAGCTATGGGTACTTTCTTTCGATTTCTGGTTACTGAGGTAATTGGGACTTCTGAAATGAATTTGTAAACACCAAAACGGCCATTGAACTCAGCACTTTATCTGAGTCTTGCTTACACAAAATATAATGCCAATATGAGTAAACGAAAATGAACCTTCAACTAACACCACCAGTATTATAGAGCAAAGCTTGCACATCTTTCTACTGATAGCCTAATTTGCAGTAAGTTTTGTTCTTAGTTGAGAAATGAACTCAACCTAAACCAGATAATAAGACTTCTTTCCAGTTAGGCCCCACATTTCCTAGATGACTAGTCTACCAACACCTCAATTTCAAAACAAAAAGTAAATTAACCTTCTAAAATACAGGTACCTGAGTATCACAAAAATATTTCAGATCATGAATCTCACTCTTACAGAGAATTTCACAGCACTGACATTCAGGTATGCTGCTATAATTGCCATTTCCCATTGGTCACTTCATTGTAATGCATTTCAACACTAAAATGTACCACCACACTTCGATAAAGGATGAATAGAAAAGATACAGCACACTTTAGATGGTTTGCTGTCATTTAGTATGCCCACTTCATGCATTTCCCTTACTAGACTGAAATTCTCTTCTTGATCTCTGGCACTAAAAATGTATTCTTTCCCTTTATCAATGATCAATATATTTTTAAAATGAAATTATAATCTAAATGGTCTAGTTAATAATAATTTAACCACTCACAGTTATTGTGATTGCTGACTTCACTATCTGGGTTTTATAATAAATACATTTAATTTGCTACCTGGTTTTGATTTTTGTTTATTATATTCTGTGGATTTATTTGTGCATATTACACTTTTATCAATGCACCTTCATTTAACTGTTACCACTCAGGCATTTTTTGATATTGCACTAATATTCCTAGACAGTGCAACTTCACTGCTTTTGATGGAACCACTGATGCAGGGAGCTGTTTCCCAGAGCTCTTAACTCTGAAGGTCTGTTTACATTAGCTTAGATCTTGTTACCAGCCACTTCTTGGGCTGAAATCAGTGCAAGTGTGGATTAGTGTTCACTGCTGTTGACTGCTTGCTCTGTCTGGTGATTCCTTAACAGGTATGTTCTGTTGGAGATGGCATGAGGAAGGCTGTCACCTTGGACACGATTCAAAAGGCAGAGACAGGGTTTCTTGAGACAGATTTTGACATGCCTTTTAGCAACCTAGGGAAGGTTAATACAACAATTTACCGTGATTTGCCATATAACCTGGAATAGCATGCCAGAGAACAGTACGAAAGTAAGAAAACTATACCATTATATTTCAAAGAAGTATTACATCATTAAATACAACTTGCTGCTCTTTTAATGAAAAGAAGCCTTTGGATTCTACTTTATAAATATTCAGAAGACCTTGCAACAGCAGATAAGGTATGGTGCATATTTAATGTTATTATTCTCATATTATCAACAGAGAAATGCAAGTGAAGAAATGAGGAAGTTTTCTGACTCTTTCAAGATCTCTTATGCAGCTAACAGAATATATTACAGAATCACAGAATTGTCAAGAGTTGGAAAGGACCTCTAGAGATCATCTAGTCCAACTCACCTGCTAAAGTAGGATGGCCTAGAGCACATGACACTGGACTGCATCCAGGTGAGTTTTGAATACCTCCAGAGAAGGGGAATCCACAACCTCCCTGGGCAGCCTGTTCTAGTGCTTTGTTACCCTCATGGTGAAGAATTTTTTTCTCATATTTAAACAGAACCTCCTTTGTTCCAGCTTGTGCTTGTTGGCCCTTGTCCTCTCACTAGGAACTACTGAGAAGAGTCTGGCTCCATCACCCTTGCACTCACCCTTAAGATACTTGTGAGCATTAATAAGGTCTCCCCTCCGCCTTCTCTTCTCTAGGCTAAAGAGTCCCAGCTCGCTCAGCCTTTCCTTGTAGGAGAGATGCTTCAATCCCCCAACTGTCTTAGTTGTCCTCCGCTGGACTCTCTCCCATAGTCCCCTGTCTCTCTTGAACTAGGGAGCCCAGAACTGGACATAGTATTCCAGATGTGGCTTCACCAGGGCAGAGGCCTTATTCCTTTATATTCCTCCCTATTCCTTTATATTTTAGTAAAATCTCAATAAAAGAAGTAAATTTTTATTAATTTATCTATTAGAAGTCACTTAATAAATTTTTTATTCAAATATGACTAGAAAGTACACTAGCTGCTTAAAGTCTTGATAATTTGACACCTGATTGACTAAATTCTGTAGATTTGTTACTATTCCAGCAAGTGTTCATGAAACTGCTTATAAATAATGAAAGTATTTTCATTTCAGGGATGCAAAGTCATGCTATTTATTGATCTTCTAGATATAAATATTTGATCCTAATCATCACACAGGGGCACAATTGCCTTCATGATAATCAGGTGCAGAAGTTAATTCTCTCACTACTACTATAAAAAGAGAAGAAAACAGCCATTTTATCAGTCTGAAACTTGCACTTTACTGCAATAACAATTTGTAACTATCTGTCACCAAACTCTACTTCTGCCTTTGAGCTTTGACAGATTTTTGGAAGGCTGGATGACAGTCATATGAACTCTTAAAATAGTAGCTGAGGAATGACAAAAAATACCAGAGCACAATCCTACCATGGAAACTGTGTGGCTGCAAGGATCTAGGAGGCTGTTAAACCCACCTCTGTCTGCAGGAGGTGTTCATGACACAAGCACTGACAGAGAGGAGAAGAGAATCAATTCATAGCAAGAAATTTTGACTCATGATACAACTCAGACCAAAACTCTGGTTTTGTAGGTACCTCATTTTTGAAATATAAGAGAGTATCTTTGTAAGAGCTTCTGCTCATGCTGGTGTTATATATACAGACCTAACCCTCCAGAAGCTTCCATTCTGATTGCATTTCATGCACTGTTTCAGCTTTATAGCTATCATTTTAGTCAAGCAGAAAAATCCTTTTGTTGTGTATTTAACTATTTTCATATTGCAGGACTGAAACATCATAAAGCGTTTTTGTAACAACTGTTTTTTTTGCCTTCTTACAGGAAGTCTAGGAGACGACAAGTTTATGGAAGCAATTGTGCTGAATTTATTGCTGTTATTTAATAAATGTCTATGTTTTCACCTATGAATCCTTTACCTTAAGAGCTGAGATCATAAATGCCTCCTGTCATTTACCAGTGAAAGAAGTGTGAAGACAATTGTACTAGTAAAGGCCACAAACTAGATTTCTGAAAGCCTGACATTCTTTAACTGCATATAAGGTTTACTTTTTTTCTATTCCAATATTGAACCAGATGTCAAGTTGAAAGTATTGTGGAACATCATTTGGAAGCGAGGAAGAGTTTACATTAATATTGTCATTTTTTTATTAAATTCGTCTGACATAAAACTAGCTGAATTATTTATTTGTTTACGTAAGAAAGTAAAAATCGATACAGAAACTATGTTTTTCTCTTAGGGTTGGTCTATAAATCAAAATTAGTTTTCATTACAAAAAAAAAATTAGGGAAAAAATCATTAGCCATTTTTAATTTTTTAGTTCAGTTTTAAATGTCTAAGAAACGTGCCATCGACATTTCAAGTATTTCTAGCTCACTCTTGTGGGTTGAGTTGTGTGATCCAGGGGTGCATTAAGGAGAATGTGGCCAGCAGGTTGAGGGAGGTTCTTCTCCTCTGTCATAGTGAGGCCACATCTGGACTATTGTGTCCAGTTCTGGGCTCCCCAGTTCAAAAGAGACAGGAAACTACTGGAGATAGTCCAATGGAGGGCTATGAGAATGATTAGGGGACAGGAACATCTCTCTTATAAGGAAAGCTGAGAGACCTGGGTCTGTTTAGATGGAGAAGACTGAGAGGGATTTTGATCAGTATTTATAAATATCTAAGGGGTGGACATCAAAAGGATGGGGCCAGACTCTTTCCAGTGGTGCCCAATGACAGGACAAGGGGCAGGCAATGGTCAAAAACTGGAACACAGAAAGTTCCATCTGAACATCAGGTAAAATTTCTTTACTTTGAGGGTGACAGAGCACTGGAACAGGCTGCCCAAAGACGTTGTGGAGTCTCCTTCTCTAGAGATATTAAAAAACTACCTGGTCATGATCCTGTGCAATCCGATCTAGGTGAACCTGCTTTGAAAGGGAGGTCAGACTAGATCTCCAGAGGTCCCTTCCAACCCCTATCACTCTGTGATTCTGTGAGTTCCTCGTTAATATACTATTATACAATTACTGTTACACTACTTGCCTTTTATCACATTAATTTTTGTCTTCCTCTCAACAATAAGAGGTATAAACTTTTGGGGAAGGTTGTTTATATAAAATTTGCTCTCCAAATCAAAAAGGACAGTATTGCTCATACACCATGTATACACACATAAGACGTACATACGGATGATAAACAGTAGTAATTGTATTGTATTAAGCAATTTTATTTTTTATAGTTTATTTATGTACCTCTATAAATCCATCCTTTCCAGGCAATAAAACAATCAGTTGAGCAAATGCAATGGAAAAAAAACAATGTTGCTGCATCACACTATTTAAACGTATGAGTGCTAAGAGCACTAATATCATGCATGTAGGATACATGTAGAAAACATCTCTCCTTTGGTACCATCAGGTCCACATATGCTATTTCTGGAGTGTCCTCTCAGAGCTCAGACAGCAACATAGCTTCTGTTAGCTATTTCTCTGAGTTCAAGGCTGCTCGTGTATGAAGATAGGATGATGCAAACTATTAGACCTCTTAGAAAAACTAAATGCCTTAACCATTGAGATTAGTTCCACATCAAGGGATTGACAAGATTACAGACTTGGCACTTGCCTCAAAATCTGTATGACTCCTATTTTAGGTACCCATATCCGTTCTTTTATGTGTGTCCACCATGGTAATGGAGTCTGGTCCACCCTAATTACAATAGTAGCTGTAAATCTTCACAATTTTCCTCATCTCACTAAGATCTCTGGAAAACATTTCATTGCCTCACTGAGAGTTACAGTATAGCTCTTTTCATTGAAAGATATCCACACATTTTCAACCAATAAGGCAGGATGATATACCCTAGAGCAAGAAAAACTTTATTGGCCAAGTGCTCATTTATTTTAAAGTGTTTGGTAGGATTTATTTACTTTTCCTTTTCCAGGTGAAAGCAAGTTTCTTCCTTCTTTACTATGAAGGGTCAGCTATTACCCGAGGGAAAACAAGCACCAAGTGGAACAGGGCAGACTTAAACTTTAACATTTCAATGAAAATGTGCTGGGTCAATGAATACCTCAGCCTACAGTATTCCTTTTTAGATCGCTCATACTATTTGAACACAAAAGAAACAAAGAAATAATATAACGATTTACGCAAAAATTAAAAAAAAATTGAGTATATGGCAAAGAGGATAATTAAGAGCAAGAAGTAACCTTATCAAAACAACAGAGGGAACAACTTGCCAAGGACTATTTAGACATATATCAGACCTTTGCACATAGCATACAGAAAACCCAACAGAAAGACAAATTAACTAATCAAATTTTGATAACCCTGAATTCTAAGAAGAAATCTGGTTTCTCACAGACCTTTCTTCAAGTGGAGGTAAAAGCAAGGTTAAGATTTCTGCAACTCTCACATCAGAAATACGTAAGAATACACCGGAGCAGAAAAGAACTTGGCTCACACCTATGACCGGGGTCAGGACTTTCAGCGTGGAACAGAATGAGTAAGCAGGCTAAATACACAAATATGATTTTGAAAGGAAAGACTTAAGCACCGTCTCCTCAAAGGGACAAAACTGGATGCTTCATATTTTCTTAATTACACTTCCTGTTCTCTACTTGTTTCCCTATTCCCTGCTGTTTTGGGTTTTGTTTTCCCTGTGAGGCTAGGGGATATTTAAAAGCTCTGAGATTTCAGGATGAAAGAAATCCTAATAATACAACTAACATTAACACTTCGCTATTACAGGAATATGTCCTCCTTCTTTACTTGTAGGGGAAAAAAAAATAAAAATCTTTCAGGCCTACTCTTTCTTGACACAAGTAATATGTGTAGACTTACAACAAGAAAAAATGAGCCACGAGAACAGGAAAAGAACAATAGGTCTCTTGATGAAAGTGTGGATCACCACCTTTTGGAAGCCCTTGCTGACAAGTGGATAAATTTTTACTTACTGCTGCATAGTGGGTGTAAGATGTGATAGCATATTTTCATCAAATTCCATGTTTTGTGGCTCATTTTCTCTGTCTTGCTTCTTAGACATTTTCCTTCTGGGTCTGCATCTCATGTTCAAGATTGCTACAGGGCCAACAAAATAGATTCAGTGATGTCCAAGACTGATAGATCCATGGTGCACTTGTGTCATAAACTCATCTTTACAACTAGGCCAACTGTCTGATGAGGTAGCGATAATGTCATCAGTTTACATTGGAAGTTCCTGTTACATTAATGAGACTAAAAAAGATATCAACTAACAGTGGTCTCATCCTTCTGTTCGCCAGATAACACTAAGGAGCAGTTTATGAACTCTGTGGGAGCTTACACTACAAAGCAGTGTCTTGCACAGCTCATACAGAGACATGTTGTCTGTTGATATAATCACCACGACAGAACTAATTAAGCTCAGAATGACATTTTTTTAGATAAGGCTATTGCAAAGTTCCATAAGGAAGACCAAAGTACATCAGATCAGAAAACCTCTTAGCCTAAATGTCTTTACTACATGAGCCCAGATCTGGCCACTTTTCTGAAGCACAGTAAATGTATTTTTTCCTTCCAGCTCTGAAAAAAAAAAAAAAAAAGAAATTCAAACAATACCATATATACACTCTGAATTATAATATGAAGACAACTATCATTTAAGAATGTTGTATTCTTAGTTTACCCTTTGTCCTTACACGATGGCTTATTATGGCACGAGCATTTAAAATGCACAGAGCTGGTGGGTGATTTTAATATTTTAAGACATAAAGTCATTAATTTTGCACAAAGTCAAGGCTGAAGGGAAATTATCAGTTAAAAATACTCGTAGTAATGTCTATGCGAGAAAACTACTGGGCATTTGCTCTTCCACCCTGTCAGTTTGATTTTTTTATCAATTGTCTGGGAAGCTTGCACTGAGGTAAGAAAGGGACTTTGTAAGAGCCTAGAAAGGGCATGTGAGTAAGCAGTGGTAGAATTATAGACTAGGCTGGTAATGCATTGTAAAGACAGAAAAGTGGTATTCGTATATATGCATGTATATATATGTGTGTTTATATAGAAGCAGGAAAAATCTCATCAATCAGCTGATTACTTACCAATGTGTTATTCTATAGTGGAAACAACAGTTTTAAAGTCTTAAAAATTCCTTACAATTTTCATTTAAATAAAGTCTACAAGAGACAATAAGGAATTCAGGGGCAGTATTATTTTTGAATAGATAGCACTCAAAACTCAGGTCAATTTGTTTAGTGTAACATTTCCTTTAAACTAATCCATTATGTAAATATAGCAAACAAACAAGCAAACAAATCTGAAGCTCATTTAGTGATGTCCAAAGTGAGTCTAAAAGAGTCCATAATCCATTCAATTTACCACACTGACAACAGACTGAAAATGTTGATTCCAGTGAAACTGATTCTGCCCCTCTGCTGAGCAGTACTAGGTACATCGCTGTTGCAGATTGCCTGGCAAATGAAGATGCAATGTATCTTAAATATAACTATGTTATTTATAGACTTTAGTCCTCAAACAGATTATAATACAGTCACCAATTCCAGGAAATTAACATCTGTAGCAAAATCGAGTTCCAAAAAAAACTGTAACAAGAGCTGACTCCATAGATATTACCTCCTAGCACTTGTCAGTCTTCTACTCAAAGCCAAAGGGAATAATTTTAACAATTGCCATTATATTTTTAAGGAATTTGATCATAAGAAAAAAAAAAAAAAAAGAGACATTGGAAATTGTATATTTCAGCATCAATGGCTGACATACAAAGTACTGTTTGTACCATTGTATCCTGATTATTTCACAACAGCCCTATGGAGAACGACTTGAGGGTATAAGTGAATGAAAAGCTGGACATAAGCCAGCAATGGGCACTCACAGCCTAGAAAGCCAACCTTATCCTGAGCTGGATCAAAAGAAACATGGTCAGCAGGTCAAGAGAGATGATTCTTCCCTTTTACTCCACTCTGGTGAGTCCCTACCTGGAGTACTGCATCCAGCTCTGGAGTCCTCAGCACAACAAAGACATGAACCTGTTTGAGTGGGTCCAGAGGAGGGCCATAAAGACAAACACATTGCTGGAACACCTCTCTTATGAAGAAAGGCTGAGAGAGTTGGGGTTCTTCAGCCTGGAGAAAAGAAGGCTCCAGGAAGACCTCACTGCAGCCTTTCGGTACTTGAAGAGAGACTGTAAGACTACAGTTTTTTAGCAGGGTCTGTTGCAACAGGACAAGGGACAATGTTTTTAAACCAAAAGAGGGTATATTTAGACTAGATATAAGGAAGAAATTTTTTATAATGAAGGTGGTGAAACAGTGGCACAGGTTACATCTACAGGTGGTAGATGTCTGATCCCTGGAAACATTCAAGGTCAGTTAGATGTGGATCAGAGCAACCTGATCTAGCTGAAGATATCCCTGCTCCCTGCATGGGGGTTGGACTTGATGACCTTTAAAGGTCCCTTCCAAACCAAACCATTCTATAATTCTACGATTCCATGGTTTTATGATTCTATGATTCCATGAATACTCTACAAAATAATGCAGAGTTATCACTAAAATGTGTATTTGGTCGTACCTCTTCTATATAACTTACGCACAATATTAGCTTAAACCAGAAGAAGCTTTTCAGTTATTCTTATTCCAAAACCATGCATAATTCACATACGCAGTGATCAGATATGCATTGACAGATATTCCAGATCAGATACTTCATTCTTTAAATATCTTCTCAGAGAATTTGGCTGTTATTTAGAAATAAAGAAATTGTGACATTGATTCATTTTTTGCAAATAAAAGTACTCAGAAAGCCACTTTGTTTTTAGGTATAAGACTGTTTATGAGGCAGTCCTGATGGTCGATTCAATATCTTTATTCATAATATTCAGACTAAAAATTATATGCAAACTGTTGAATGTAACAATTCGAAATTCATGACACTAACTCAGCTAAGTTGCACTATTCTCTCTCACTCCTAACAACATGACGGAATACTTTTGAGATGAAAATATTTGAGACAGTAAGGATCCCTGGTCAGAGGCTTTTTTCATAGATTTTCATGTGCTAAGGAGTAAGAGATTCTATTGGCAGAGGAAGACAGAGTTGTCACTCTCTCTCTTTGCAATATTGGACCGTTCTGTATACATTGTGGCCTGGACAAGCTTATCCCTAGTTTGAAAATCTGAGAGAGACCACAGAACAAAAATATTACAGTACAAGCTTAGATGAGTTAATACTTCCAAAGACTGATCAACTAGTACTTTTAATACTGCATAAAGTTAAATAAGTAATAGCCATAGACTAAGATTGGGAAAAAATGTGTTAATTAATTTACAATGAATGGAGTTTATAACAAATTTTTAGAAATCCTGTCTGAAACAAGCATAGAAAACATTTCCTTGAAAAAGTCAGCTGAACCCTTTTACTTGAATATGGATTTAATATTTCACTTGGTGTTAACCGATGCCAATATTTTAGTATGTTTGGGCATGATCCAGTAAAGATTCCAGGCTTGTCCATCTGCTGTAGCCAAAGACACTATACTCCCTCCAAGCCTTGACTGCTACAACATTTGTATCAATTCAGTACACATAACATTTCATTCTGCAAATACACAGCGTTAAGAACAAAGTGGGAGAAATATTATAAATTAGTAGTGAATAGGCAGTTGCTGAAATTCTCATGATCATCAGAGAGTAAAGTCCAAATGATTTTTTTCAAAGCCAACAGCAAGTGAATATGGCAATCAGTTTTAAAATGTAACCTCACAAATTACTAAACAGGGACGTTTGGAGTGATTGCTTAGATAAGATCACTCTGAACAGCCCTTTAATTATCTTAAGGAAGTGATTTTAATGCTGTATTTGGCACTAGTGAGGCCGCATCTTAAGTACTGTGTTCAGTTTTGGACCCCTCACTACAAAAATGACATTGAGGTGCTGGAGCATGTCGAGAGAAGGGCAACGAAACTGGTGAAGGGCCTAGAGCACGTCTTATGAGCAGCAGATGAACAGCTGGGGTTGTTTAGCCTGGAGAAAAGGAGGCTCAGGGGAGACCTTATCACTTTCTTACAACTACCTGAAAGGAGGTCGAAGAGAGGTGGGGGTTGATCTGTTCAACCAAGTAACAAGTGATAGAAAAAGAGGAAATAGCCTCAAGCTGCACCAAGGGAAGTGTAGATTTGGTAAAATGTCTACCCAGCACACATGTATGGTTAAATAAAATGGACAGATGTTTTATTTTGGGATCTTTTTCTTAGACAAAATGTGAATTTATGAACTGAACATTTCACAGAATCACAGAACGTTAGGGGTTGGAAGGGACCTCAAAAGTTCATCTAGTCCAACACCCCTGCCAAAGCATGAACCTGAAGCAGGTCACACAGAACAAGTCCAGGAGGGTTTTGAATGTCTCCAGAGGACCTCTCTGGGCAGCTCATTCCAGTGCTCTGTCACCCTCACTGTGAAAAAGTTTTTCCTTATGTTTACGTGGTACCTCCTGCGTTCCACTTTGCAATCATTTCCCCTCGTCCCATTGTTGGACATCAGTGAGAAGAGCCTGGCTCCATCCACCTGACATACTTTTTTTTTTTGAGGAAGAAATACCAAATTAAGACTAATGCAGGTACAGCTGCATGACAAATATATTTTTGTATATTTAACCCTTTCTTTATCAGTAAATAAACACCATATACATTATATAAATTGT
This sequence comes from Baryphthengus martii, assembly GCA_013396935.1. Lineage (NCBI taxonomy): Eukaryota > Metazoa > Chordata > Aves > Coraciiformes > Momotidae > Baryphthengus > Baryphthengus martii. Next base: position 26,674 of record VWZK01036905.1, read on the forward strand.
ATACATGTGTATAGTATTGTGGGATATATATATAATTTACATATGAAGCATGAATGTATATGTAGAGAGAAATGTAACTGAGCAATACAGTTGCAGGTAATACAAATGAAAGTTTACCTTACTCTGGAATCTCCTTGCTTTTGGTATGTTGCCATCTCTTGGCTCTCACAGTGAAATCTCTCTAATGTAGAAGCCCTGTCAACCTCTGGGTCTATGGGTTATTTGATAGGACAGGCTATCCACTGCTTTACTTCAGTGGCTGGTATTTCAAATGGAGTGTCAATAACTGGAACCGTGGGTTATGTATGCAGAAATACAAAGCAGAGAGAATTTTGTGCATAGTCTGTTTTAGCCTCTTGCCACATTATTTTTATTTATCCTTTTGTGTGTCTGTTCTTATATGATCACTGAAAGCATTTTGGGCTATAATTGTAAAAGAAATTTTTATTTCAAGGGAAGATGCTAGATATAAGAAATAATTACAATTTCAGGAAACTAAATGGAAACAGACTCATTTGCAAAGAACCAGCACAAGCTGTGAAATTATGGCCTTCGCTACATCATCTGTGAACCATTCCCTTTGAATTTCACCATCGAAAGAAATAATAGACTGTTAAAGGGATTGTGATTTAGCCAAGGATATGCTGCCCTGCTGACGACTGACATCTGATAAGCTGTAAAGCTGTACTACACTTCAAGTGGTGGTTTCTTACTTTCAGTCTCATGAGGTCATTCCATACCAAAGTCACTGCATATTTCTCTTCTCTTCTCTGATACTCTCAGACTCTTCACCGACAAGCTACCAGATTTGTTCTTCCTTTCTTAATCCTAGAAATTAAATACTTGGGGAGGATATGTAGACACAATGCATAAAAAAGAATTTTAATTTCATACAATTTCTTGCATATGTGGTATCTTAAAAGTTTAAACATCTGTCTGTTCTGCAAGCACTCTTGACAGAGGCTGACAACAAAAAGTTTCATCTAACGTACCAGAAAGGAAGTAACTAAACCGAATGTGGCTTAAGTTCTTGTAAACACTTCAGAAAAAAAAATATACCTGGAATACAGTGACTGCCTGGCTTTTGTCAAGGTGAGAAAAAATGAATTATATCTTTACATTACAATCAAGAACATTTTAATCACTTGTGTAATTCAATATTATCTCGATAAACTATTCCATAAACTTAGCAGAAGACCATACCTGTTAGTTAAAAAGTGAGTGTATTTAACCAAGATGTCAACTGAGATATCAAAAAGAAAACCAGGATGCCTCTCTTTTAAAATAATGTAGATTTAGGTCGTCTGTGAAGTTCATTGGAAGAAATGTATGATTAAGAATATAAAAAGGTAGAATTCTATCAGTTAAGGGTCTAAAACCAAAATTAGACAGAACTTTGGCTCTGTAATAAGAAAAATAAAATCAAATCGAGGTTTTACTCCAATGAAAAAATGGCACCCTGAGTCTTGTGTCTGAAGCTACTCAAGTAAGGTTTTTTCATGATGCCTTTAGGTCAGTCTTGCAGGACATTAGCACAGTGCTTGTATCAATGTAGACACCATTTCTTTTTTCTCTGAAATGATAAAAGGATACGACAAAAATATAGAGCAGTGCTTAATTTAATATGATTTGCTTTTATATTAAGACATTTGAAACGAGATCTTGTCAAACTACAGACAAAAGTTTTCTTGTGGGTAGATTGGTTAAATGTTTTAGGTATGTTCAGTCATTGAACACAGGGGACATGGTGGCGAAAAAAAATCTTTTCATACAGATATCACAAATAGAGAAAATCTCCATATGACAGAACATCTGCAATCTTCTCAGTTCTCATTCTCAGGATAAGAATTTTCTTACTCTATGTTGCTTGGATAGTAAACATAAAATTGCCTTTCCGAAGTCACAGAACATTTCCTGGAAGATAGGTTATCACATAAAATGAGATCTTTGATAATTCTGATACAATAATTTCTATTTTAATTAGATTAGGCTTTTTCATCCTCCACTTACCTTCCTCTCATACACATACTTTGCTCTTCATTGCAAGGTATTTTGGAAGGCTATTCTGGTTTTGTGGGGAAAACGGGAAAAAAAATTATCTCTGTTATTGAATTCTGGTCACAAACTTGTGTAATATTTGAATAAATTACTAATACTGGTATAATTGACTATCTATGCAATTTAGCCTTTTTATTTAACAACCCGTCTCCTTTACATTATTTTACTGAAATACTCTGAAAAGAGCTTCCTGTAGAAATACTTTTTTTTTTCTGATTATATATACTAATCTAAGATGATTTAGGTTATTGATAAACATTTCAGCTTTTATGCGAAGAAATGTTAAAGAGGAGTTTTTGAAGCAAAAACTTGCAAAAATTTAGAGACAAGGAAATGATGGAAAAATCTCATTGTCGTATGTGTATATCAAAACAGTTCCCTACTGACTTAAATAGAAATATGCTATTAACATCTATTACTATGCATTGTAACACCATGACGCAAAAATACTTGATTGAGAGTGGACCTTCTGTAATTCTTTTTTTCCAAGCTTTTTGCTTGTCCTGACCCACTGTCTCCGTTTAGGGTTCAGGGCAAAACCTCACAGAGCAGAATTCCTGTGGGCCTCCTTTCTCCCTCCCCCTTCCCGCCCAAGGGAGGATATAAAAGGAAATGAGGAAGGAAGCGCCTCACACGAAATTGGAAGTTAAGACTATGAACAAAATTTAATAGGTAACATAAACAGGGAGAAGGAAATATTAAGGGAAGGGGGATATACAAATATATACAAAACCAGTCCTGGGATGGTGATGGATTGTGTAGAGCACGTGGAGCCAGGCCTAGCTGAGCTAGATTGCGGTCGCACAGCAGCACAGCCGGAGGGAGAGAGAAAAGGAGAGCAAAAACAACCTTCCTGTCCTTTTATAGGGTGTGGCAGGGAGGGGAGGGAATGCCAGGTGTTCGTGTGCCCCCCCTCAATATGTTAACTCTTGAACCACAACACTCACATCCCAATGCTAAATTTCTATGTGAGATGAAAGGTGGTTTAAATTATTTCTTGCTGAGTTCCTGCAAATCACAAAGGATATAACGGAAACATGGAAATGTTAATGCTGACTTTTATATTTACATACATAAACTTTGCTTTATATATTTTTTTTTTATATACAGTGATCCAGATGACCATAAGGTGTACAAGGAAAAAGAAGCTTTCAAGTAATTTTTTGGGGAATAGATTGTACTGTGTTGTACATAACCAAACTAAAATTTGTTGCTGAGACAATATTTTGCATAGGACAGATAATAATCACTGCATTCAAACTTTTTTCAGTATCTACAATTCCACATTCCACTGTGATGTAGCTTAATATATCAAGCTGTCAGTGTAGTTTTCCTTCATCCTTCCTCTGATGGTGTCTCCTTCAGGGTTTTTTTTGGAATATCAGTAAGTTGTAAGGGTGTCTGTGAGATCATTATTATGATGTGCTTGCAGTAAAATATTTTCTTTTTATCTATACAGTGTTGATGTTGCCTTGGCATATCTCAATCTAGTATCCCAATACTCACCAATTTTATTCAAGTAATTTTCAGTGACTTACCTATAGCAAAATGATTTTAAGACCCTGAGTTTACTTACATTAGTTTGCAAGAATTTTGTGTCAAATCCACACAGAATATCTCATCATGTAATAATTTTCTTGTTGCAGTCTCATCTCCAGTTCTAGAACGCGTGCTTGGAAGCCTATAAATTCAAATTTTTCATGATGAATGATTTTTATAACCTCAGCAGTGCATCAGCCAGTTACCTTTTGTAAATTTTCCAAGACCCAACCTGTTATCTTCACTTCTCTACCACATCTGATTTGTTGCACAGTTTGACTGTTTCCCTCTCATGTATTTTGTTTTCAGCCACTTCACTTCATATTGCTTTCTCCTTCTTTAACTGCCTTAATCACAAACTGAAGCTCTTTTACAGGTGACTATATGAATAGAATCAACACTTAAAAACATTATGTTGTATCCCTGAAGAAAAATAGTCTACTATAATGTATTTAAGATAACAGTCATATTTACCTTAGTCTCTTCCATGTTCTATCATTGGAGACTAGTTGACAAAATATCTTCCTAGACTTACTTTGTTTACTTTATTACCTATAGACAATGAGAGGTTGGATGTACTGAGCTATTCTACACATGAAACATCATCATTTCTGTATGGAGAAATATATGTTTATGCTAAGTAAAAAGACTGAGCGATCTGGCATTAAAAAAGAATCATTAAAATACCTGTTAGTTTATTCCACACTGCACTGTAGTGAGACAAAAGTAAAGTATAAAGAAAATAACATTTCTGAATGGTGAATGTTTTACTTTTGCAGACACGCAAAAACAATCTCACTGGGAATAGTTTCTGTCATAGAACTTGATAGAATGTGTCTCTCGTATGGTGAAAATTAGGTCCTTTTTCTCAGTTGTGTTACTTTCTGATACTCTCTTCCCAGGCAAAAAGACACAAAATTCTGTCAAATACAAAAATTCTGTCAAATTCTGTCAAATACAAAGAGGTGGTTTTTTTTGGTTGGTTTATGGTTTAATTTGTTGTTTGTTTTTTTGATGTGGGCATTTTACAGCTAATTAGGTCGTGTTTATCCAGTTTGTCTAAGATTTTTGTCTTCAGGTTTTAGAATGATCTCAAGATTGAAAGCTGATAATTTCATTAAAAATTCTGTGTTATTTGTGACCATTTTACATAAGTAATACCATGTATAATTTAACATATAGATGAAGTATAGCTTACTCACAAGTCTCTTTCTGTTCATTCTCTGGAAAAGTATCTGAACAAATAATTTATATAGATGGCAGGTGTAGTTATTTAGTCATACCTGCAAAGTTATACTTGAGTAATAAAATTATTCCCGAGCAAAAGGACACAAACAAGTTAAATTTCAATAAATATGACAGCAGTTAATTTGTAAGTATTTTACAAGTTGCAACAAACATTAGAAAGTGGGTAGAGGGGAAGCAGTTAGGGTATAATTCACATATAAGTAATATGCAAAGTGTCACACCTTCCATAGCATTGGTCCTTCTTTTAAACCTGATTTCCTATTCCTGAGCAGTTGTTGATTAAGGCTTTCTTCAAGAGCTCACTCTTTTGAAGTTTTAAAAATCTTGTAAACATTACTGAGCAATGATAATAATAAACAGTATCTGTTAAAGACAATGCGATATTTGCCAAAGGGGTTTATAAAACTTGAATTAATAGCACTCTACTATACTTTTTATAAATAAGAATGAGAAGTGTTAGTTGAAATCTAGCTTAATCCTTATCTCACTGCTCCAGATTTCTCAGCTTTAAAGAGAACTTTTTGTTATATCTATAATCAAACCATTATTTTGCCTCATTAAAATACTGCTGGAGCAATCAATGAACAAAATGCTTACAGGAACCAAAGGTATAAACAAAACCAACAGTTCATCAGAAGTACTGCTTACTTGTTTCCATGGGACATTTTTAGGTAACTGTATCTTTTTCTTCCCATTGTAAATTTTGTAGTTTACTAGAGTCCAGGGCATTGAATTAAAATTTTGACAACATAGGGACAAAAAGGAGATCCAGAAGAACATATTATCCAGCTGATATTTTCTGCTTGGTGTTACTGCAGGGGCTTGTATATTTCATTCAGACCTCCGTATATATCCTGTATTCACTGAAGTCAGACTTTGGACTGTCTATCTCAGAAGTTACCTCTTTGAGATTTATTAGATCCGTGTAAGTATTAACAAGACATTTGTAACAACATACCAACTTCACTGTTAGGGATGATGTTAAGGCCTGGAGGACCACTGATCTTTCCTATGTCACTTTTTGGATTGTTTCATTTCCAGAGGATGCGTAACACACTTCACTATTGTGTTGGAATCTTGCACAAGCTGTGAAAAAAAAAAAAGATATTCCCTTGGTTTTTAGACATTACTCCATTTACTGAGCACTCAAGAATCTCATTGGTAGCAAGGAACTGTCAGAATGGCAAAGCACATTTGCAATCCCACCTTTTAGAGCAGACCTTTATTTCTAGCAGTACCATCTTTGTTTATGTTAATAATTATACTTTATGTACTATTTGTATTTATTGCTCAGTTGGAGGATCCTAGGAAAGTTTATGGGCTTCTAAACAAATATGTTTAGTTCATGCTCTGCACAACACTAAAGAATGTGCTTAATACCAAGTAGCATTACCTACAAGGCCACATTTAAAGCCTGGTAAAACTTAAGTATGCCTGGAATTGTTTCATTGCATCAGCACCTTAATTGAGTTTGGAATGTGCATAACTACCCTCCATAGAAGTCTGCAGTTGATGACTAGTGCAGAAAATCAGATCCTCAATTGAAACATATGCAAATGGTCTAACCTGTCAAACAGCACTAGTAAAGTCAATGAAGCTACACTGACTGACACCTCCGAGAATTTGGTCTGGGAATAATAGCCAACAAAACTACAAAATTATAATTTACAAGTAATATATTCTAGAAATTTGGGCACATAATGGTAATCACTGGTATACGCACATCTGGGAATGAACAGTAAAGAAATAAATCATCTGGAAACTTTTTTTCTGGAAAGTGCTTACTAAGGAAAAATGAGTTTTACAGTAAGTCAAGCAAAAAAAAATTCACATGAAAACAGACACGTGAATAGGCAAGTAAATAGCCGCATTTGTTTTTTCCAGTGACAATATTAAACACAGTTTGAATTTTAAGGAGTATACTTTTTGATCTCAAGAAACAAGATGGGCTTTCCTGATTCTAGGCAAGAGGACAGTAGTGTATCTGAGCCATAAGCTCCTTAGATGCCAAGCCATGGTGCCCTCTCTCTTGTTCTTGGGCATGAACACTCAGTAAGAAGTGCTTGAATCTAGCTGATTAATAATACAGACTCAATCGTAAAACTATGCAGAGTCCCATTCGAGCTAGTAATAATGAAATTTTTTAATCCTTTTATTCAGATGCACATTTGTTCACTATTTCTTCATTGTGGTTTTACTTTGCTGTTAAAAATGTATGTGTGCTACAAGTCAGAAGCATATATTCAAGCACTAAGTCACGAAATCTAGTTACCCTTGCATATTCTCAAGTTATACACCATCTTCCCTCTCCTGCCCCACCACAAAATTCATACTGGCTTTATGGAGGCAATTCTTCAGCCTGAAGAGATAGTCTGATATGACAGGGAGCAATCTGGATGGGTAAACATAGATTCCCAGCAGATTTTTTAGGCATTTTGGGAGAACCTGCTTGGGCTCTGTGATATAACTTTTAGCAGTGTGGTATCTCAGGCAGTCTCAGGAGCCTACACATTAAGGCCGTATCAGATAAGAGGAAAAACTTAATCCCAAATCTTAAAACCCTTCAGTGAAAACTCTCTACTGCTGATCACCTGAAGTGTCACCAAGTAAAATTAGCATAGCATCTGGTTCAGTTTCTGAGGAAATGTTTGCAGATTGCCAAGTATAGAGGGGTTTTATGTTAAAATTAGTATCTCAAATTATATCGGTAGCCAATTAAGATTATATTTAATAAATATGTGTGTCCTACACAAAATGGACATGAATTACAAAGCTGCACCACATCTCCTTGCCGAGTGTCCTACATAATCACCTGCATTTAGATAGAGTAGAAGAAAGCTCTAGGCAGGAATATATTTGAAGTAAAAGGTTGTTATGCACAAAGAAAGAACAGTTAAAAAAATGTATTAATGTTCCTGAGCACCCCAGAAATTGATCTACTCAGCAATTGAATGTGTCATCTTGTTTTGCTATAAAAGACTGAATCAAGTTAACATCTATGGTATTAGAGGTGGAATCAGCATAGTTTAGTCTTCTGAAATACAGCAGGACTATACATCCATTCAAGTTCAGCAGCTTAAATTACTATCTTTTTCCTATGGAAGTGTAAGGCAAGATACATGATTCACCAAAGTGCAATATATATTTTCTCAGAATATCCAAATATATCATTGACATATAATACCTCTAAAAGTGGTTCAAAGGGCTAACTCTGATAACACACTTGAAGAAAAAGAAATGTTGGCCACTCAGATAAGAATGAAAAACAAAGCTACATCTAATTGAAACAACAGAAGCTTTGACCACAAAGGCCTAATTTGCTGATACTCAGTGGCTTTTAAGATCAACATATATCAAAATTGAAAAGAAAGAGTTATTTCACCTTTATTTTAAAAAAACCCAAAACATAAAATACTGAAAGAAATATGGACAATGTTAAGAATAAGGACAATAGCAATTGCAGTAAACTTAATAAAGGTTTACCTTGGCATAGCATATAGTTCCTATAATAACGCTAAACTTGAAATCTGCCAGTCACATAATATGCAAAATAAAGTTAATAGCAAGATAAGTGACACAGCAAAACTCTTAAAACTGTGGATCAACTTAAAGGTTATATACTTCTCTTTTGAAACAGAGTAAAGCTATATTCCAGCAGTATAAGACCTGGAAATAGTGAATTAAAAATATAATATTATGTTATAGCATTGATCCCTAAATTCAAATGGGTGGTAAAATTAAACTTCTTCCTGAACTTTCTGTTTTTTTTTTAATTTCACTGATTTTGTTTCTGAATGGAACTGAACAAACCATTCCACTGCAAGAAGACAAGCGTAGCAGTCTTCGGGGAGAAGGCTCAACTCAATTAAAATCATTCAGGCTCCCTCCTCAATAGTGAAATGGGAGAAGTACCTTCAGAAGACAATTATTTCCATGTATTTTAAACATCTCTCTTTATTTATCTTTTGTATGATAAATTGTCATCTAGTGGCATCTATGTCTCACCAGTGACCTTAGAATATTCAGGATGCCTCACACTAGTGAGTTCAATGAGTCACTGTTCTGAGTATTTTCAAGTGCTTAATAAACTTATGAGCCACCAAAATGATGCTTGGGACAGGAATGGAAGATATCTCAAACTTTTTTGTCTCTTCCATGTAAATTATTGCCAATAACATATAAATGGATCCCTCATATTAGTAAATTTAGTCTATGTCATTAATCACTGTAAAGCCTGATGGATGTTTGGCAACCCTCCAAAAACCAAGGAGAGCAAGATCATTTTAGGCTATACTCTGTAAGCCCAAGCTCCATTATAGCAATGAAACCACTTCATTCCAGGTGCTGTGACACCATACAAAGTTAAGGAGTCCATCCTTAACAGGGAACCTCCTTCTTGCACTCCTGACTCAGCAGCTACTAGAAAGTGCCGGTGCAGATAAGGTAGTACTGTCAGTCAGAGCTTCCTACTAAGCTTTCAAAGTCCCTAAGACTCTTAAATTATGATTCAAAAGAGTACAAGGTGTTTCTCCTCGGTCTGTGGAATCATCCCATAAAGTAGAGGAAGCAAGAGGCAGTTTGGAAATCATGATCCTTCTCTCCAAGAGCAGCCCTTCTGATATTAAATGCTAGTGCCAGTTGCATATCCTCTCAGCTCGTGCCTTGTACTGCTAGTATTTTAATGGAATATTTAGCAAGCAAAAATACTCTTACAGGGTAAATCTTCTTTGTAGCATTTCCACTTAATATGGAAAGTATATAATAACAACATAATATCCATCATGTCTCTTAATTATCTGTACAGATAGTATATCCTTCCGTTTCTGTCCCCTTCCTCTCCCTTACACCAATGGCAGGTTTGAGTATGATGGAATGGTATTTCTAGGCAGCATTTCTGGGGATGTCAGTCATGCAAGTACACAAGTTGCTGCTCTCTGGAAGCACTCACACTAAAAGTATTTTTTTGTTGATATACACTTCCAGTTATTGCTGCACCTCCCAAGATTATCAGAAATAACAAGAGCCCATCAAGAAACATGTTGGGAAAGCCTGAAAAAGCAGTCAGCGTTCAGACGAGAATATCCTCCACTCCTTGGTCTTTACAAAGTACATTTCTCATCATTTCAGAATGCTCCTGGGTGTCTGAAAAACAACAATAATTTAAAAGAAAAATATCAAATTGAGGTACAAATCTTACAACTTAATTTCATAGCAAGCATCCATCATATCTGAGCCATCGTCAGAAAAGAAAACATGAGCCACCCTGTGTCAACCATCAGACATATTTTTCTGTCATGCAGATCAGCATCTGACAATATTTCTGTTACTCCTGACTCTCAGTCAATATTCTTGGGCTCTGTTTATCTGGTTTGAACAACCTGGTATAGTGAGAGGTGTCCCTGTCCATAACAGGGAGGTTAGAATGAGGTGATCTTTAAGATCCCTTCCAACTTAAGCCATTCTATGATTCTATGATAATATCTTTGTACTATTATTACCTCTGTGACTTTCGAAGATGCTTAGACCATGACTACATGAGTAAACTAGAACAGCTTTTAGACTTTTCTCTTTGTCTTGGATAAAATAAGCCCTAAAACAGGCTATATCATTCTCATATATCTTATTATTTACAGACACAGAGAAGGTTTGTCATAATGAAAAAAATAACCTCTGTTGACATAATTTACTAAATCAGAAGTTTGTTGTTTATTAGTGACATGGAATTATTGGCAATTGGTAAGCTATACATTTAAAATTCATTTACAGCAGGTCAACAAGTAAACCATAGTATTAGATGCTTAGTAAATGTTAATAAACAGATAGAAATTTCTAAACAACTCTCTGTAATTAGCTCAAAGATCCATACACACCCACACCCATGGTTACAGAATTATATGCCCTTCCTGCAACCTTAGTCCTATCATTGTAGCACACTTGTCCCCTTTTCCAGGACCATGGTAATCTCTACTGGCACATTCCTCCTGCAGGAGATGTGGGTTACACTTGGATAAAATGTGTAAGCAGACAATGCAAAGGACTATGCAATATAGGTGTTTCGGTAATGGTCCATCAGCATTTTCAAAGATCTGATAAATCTGCTAGAAGAGGTTGAAGTTGAATAGAGCCTCGAATTGTAACAATGGAGTGGGATACAGGAAAGAAGACTTCTAATTTGCTGAATATATATATATTTTTTTTTTTCCTTAGGAGAAGTCAAGCTCTATTGTTATTAAAGAAGTTACTTAAACACTCCAATATTGAATCAGGATGTTTCACAGAAAGATTCCTTTAGGCAAAGTGCATTTCTGTCTATGAAGTTCACTGGTAATTGATGTTCTACTGACTTCAGAAAAGAAACAGAGCTGTTGTATTTTTATTTTTTTTCATGCAACTCTTCTACTAGTACAGGCTCTTGCACACAATGGCATTTTTCTTCCTGGAAACAGCTAATTGAACAGTACTGTATAGTATGATGATGCCAGCAGCTGTATTGTGCCAAGATTTTTTGTTCGTTGACCAAGATTTATTTTTAAACTGGCTGAGTTTTGCAATGTCTTCCTTTACACTTATGTGCTTCATAAAACTGTTTAAGAATCAGCAGAAGTAATTAGAATACAATAAATATAACATGAACATTATTTTACTGATGCAAGCTCTGATGACCTTATGAAAGCCTTCTTCCATATAAGCATTGCTTTGTTATCACATAATGTCCAGTAGAAAAATAGTAGTCAAGGCTTCAAAAAAAGAAAAGGTGATAAATACTTATGAAGACAGTGAATTACCGTAATGCCTCAATTTATAGAATTTATGAAACCTAGATGAAATCTGAAGTTAGACACTTTTCTGGGAAAATTTGGACATTCCTCAAAATTTATTTGTAGTAAGGAATAATGTTATGATCCCCCTGCTTTACTCCACCTAAAAGGCACATCCATCCCTACCCTTCAATGTACGCATATCCATATTACTTAGAGAGTGCAGCTTACATGCACAGGAACCAAAAAAGACAAGAGAGGTAACTGGTGGAATTCAAAATGAGAGAAGCACACATTGTCACCATCACCTCTGTGACTGGTGTCCACTTAGGATCCATCTGTTTCAGCACCAGAAACAATCTTGAGAGACCCATATAGGCAGCATAATGAGTTCCCAGCATGTAGGCCAGTGCCCATCTGTTGTTCCTAATCTCAATCCTTGCATCCTCTTCTTTTCCAACATTTGTCTACTCCCCCTCTGCTGCTGTACACACGCACCTTGGCATCTTTATCTTGCCTATTATTTGTCAGACAGGAACTGTGCTGAATGAGGAGAGATGGACAATACCTATGAAGGCAAAAAAAAACCAAAATAAATTCAAATCTTGTCATTGTACACAAAGACCCTTTTATGTGGTCTGATGCAAACAAACATTAGCCTAAGTTATGGAAACAACTGGCTAGAGTCAATTAAAAAGGACCACATACTCTAACAGAAATTAGAGAGCCATTTTTCCAGAAAGTAAGCCACAAAATTTACTAAAGCACTTACAGATATACAGAACTGTGGCCAGTTCTCAGAGTGACATTGCCTAGATGCTGTATTCACACACTTACACTGTGCTCATACAAGATGAAAAAAAAAAAAAATCCAGGTTTTGCACAGGTCAGTTCTGAGCTCCTAAATGTCCGTTTTCCAAAGGCATCCCTGCCTATGTCAGCTAAGTTATCACAATCCCAATGCTAGGCAGTCTGTATGGAAGTTCCCACTTTGAAAATCTCATTCAAACCTCATTCACTCACCCGACGCGGTTGGAGTTTCTTCATTGCCCTGCCATTGATACTTAATGTACTTCCCCAACCCTGTCTGTGTGGCACCTGACAGCAACAGTAACCAGTAGATAACAGTCTTTCACCCATTTTAGAGAGAAGCACAAATATTTGGATCTGTCTTTCTCTCTCACAGACATTTTTTTGTGAACTTTTCTTCCTCCTCTTACTGCTTCCAGCTTTATCTAACCTTGGAGATTATCCATTTATCCATGGCTTCTAATCCATGTTGAAGACTGGGCTTTTTCTAACCAAAGTACTACTGGCTGTTCCCTAGATGCCATTCAAAGACAGTAATCTTAAACAGTGATAGTCCCATGTTTTCACAAAGGCCCCATTGCAGTGCTCCTGCCTGTAGGCATCCTTAGGGAGCTGCTCAGAGGATTGCTTCTCACCAGCTGAAGTGCTGGGTTCTGAACCCCGAGCCCTGAAGTGAACTTGACACCTGGATGAATTTCATAACCAGGTAAAAGGGGCTAAGGCTGGCCAGGGGCCTCCTGTTGGAATCAAGGGCAAGGCTGGGTTGGCCTCTGTGTTTGCCACCAAGAAGATCTTTTAGCTCCGCTGCTGGCTGCAACCCAGTAGGCGTTGAGTGGTGGGGACACATGCCATACCAGACCTTGATGTGAGGGATGGGCCCCCTCTGTTGTCAGAGGGCCATCCAGGAGGGGAGGCCAGGCCAAGCACATCCTGAAATGATGAGAAACAGCTGTCATTTAAGTGGTGATTAGAGGGTGTAGATAAAAGGCCAATAGAGCTCCTTATTGAGTAGCTGCTGCTGGGAGTTGCTGCTGCTGTTGTTGGGAATTGCTGTGGCTGTGAGCTGCTGCAGGAGGGGTTTGTGAGTAGTTTAGTGGAGTCAAGGATAATGGCTTGGGGAATAGATCTTTCTGGTATATGTTGGATTGGTTTGTGCTTGGCTATGTTGGGATACAGGGCATGGTTGGTATCTCCTTATGTTATTGTGGTTTTGGACCACTGCGCCTTTTCTTCTGTTGTGTCACCCACAGTGAGTGGGTTTATTACTTCTTTTGTTCCCCCTGTGGTTGGCCATGCTATATCATTTATGGGGTCCATAGTAATAGATAATAAAACCCACATGAGTTTCACTGTATGTTTTCTGCTGATGGCTGCCCCCTTTTTGTTGGGCCATGTAGTTAGCAAAACACCAGCACATTGAGTACCCCCTCTGTATTAGGTCTTTGTCTCTTTTAGGATCAAATCCATTTGTGAAATGTAGGGAAGGGATGGATAAATAAGAGTCCTCAAAGGCAAATCCTAGTCCTGCTCTTTCCAAAATAAATATGCTTCCAAAAGGAGCAAACTATTCAGTGCAAACAAACAAAATCAATCAGCTGAAGCAAATAATTCTTGGTTTCTGCCCAGAGAAGGGCACAAAGCATTGTCATTCTACAAAGAAAAGATGAAGATGGTAGCAAATCATCAAAAATTGGAAGAGACAAGATCATAATAACAAGGCTGAGAAATACTGATGCTACCAAAGCATGACTATAATTTAATAAGTGAAACAAAGCTGTTTAATTTTCCTATACAAAGAATATAGAATATTTGCCATGTCTTTGGTAGATATAACTAAACCTCTGTGAAATGGAAAGATGTAGGATATTGCTCAATGGGAACACCTGGAAGTCCAGCTTCTGTCCTGAGAGGGAGTGGGTAGGAGGAATGTGTTATGGAACTTTGAGTGGAGAAGCTCCTCCTCAAAGTAGAGAACTGAAGGCCTGAACAGGGAATGGAATGCAGTGAAAGTAAACAGGGAAAAAAGTGGTGTTTAGAAACAATTAGCTTTTCCACCTGTGTTAAAAGTTGAGATTTTCCAACACAAGCTGACCTAATTTGATATATTTCATAGAATCATAGTCATAGAATGGTTTGAGTTGGAAAGGATCTTAAAGATCATCTAGTTCCAAGCCATGAACTAGGGACACCTCCTACTACACCAGATTGCTCAAAGTCCCATCCAACTTGGTCTTGAACACATACAGTGATGGAACATACATAACTTCCCTGACCAACCTGTTCTAGTGTTTCATCACACTCAGCATGAAGAAATTCTATGTGGATTCTAATCTAAATCTACTCTCTTCCAGTTTGAAGCCATTACCCCTCATTCTATCACTCCAAGCCCCTGTAAAAAGTCCCTGTCCAGCTTTCTTGTAGGTCCCCTTCAGATTCTTGAAGGCAGCAATCAGGTCTCCCTGGAGCCTTCTCTTCTCCAAATTGAACAACCTCAACTCTCTCAGCCTGTCATCACAGTAGAGGTGTTCTAGCCCTGTGTATATTTGTATACTTATTAGATTTGTATACAATTGTGAAAGACACTGCTTTAATCCTGTTTATTCCCTGCTTTGAAGCCTTACAGGTCTGTCTTGTCTTATAATAGTATGCTTGGGAAGAAATAAAAGGAAATATGAAAATATTAACTGTCTCTTGTGTAGTCCCAGTTGCAATAACATGTGAATATTTCACTATCTTAAATACATTTGTCGAAGAGCTTATCAATGACAGATCAAGGCTTTCATGATGAATTTTCAAGGCCCATGCTAGCGCACTGTAGGCTGTGTGGCTGATTGTCCACAAGAGAAAGGAACAAAGCAGATAAGACTGTGCAAAAAATCTGTGATACGCGTCAAGGTAAAATAAACACACTCTCCAGATCGTTGTGTACTGGATCATCTGAAAATTCTCCTCTGACCCTGGAGAGGTGGGGCTATCTATAGTATTCAGTCAACAGAGCCCTGAGGTAAATAAATGATGAACAAGCACTGCTTGCAGACTTAAAACCAGACCATCTGAAAAGCATCTGGGTTTAGGCTGAAAAATCACATTCATCAATCAGCAGAGGTTTTATTTAAGCCTCACTTTAAAGGAAAATTTGAAAATTTAGCAGCTAGCAAAAAAACACAACCTCTTAGAAATATCATCTGCAGAAGAGAGAAGGTTAAATGATATCCACAGATTTACTATGTAGATACTGCAGATCACTGAATAGAAATTTTGATGATAGTAAATGATGGGCCATTGCTAGAAAAACAATCTGGTAACCAGCCATGTTCTGTTTACATAGTCCATATGCCAAGGTGTGATCTGAGCCCTGGAGCCATACATATTCTCTCTAGACACAGACTGTCTAGGGATTATATTTCTGACCAAAATGGGGATTTGCGGATGAGTGCATAAAGAAGCATTGGCAACAGTTAATTCAAATAGGGAAACAGAAAGTGGTATCTGAGTAAATTCAAAAACACCAAATTTGTATATCTGACATACATACATAAAATAGAACTAAATAAACTCTTCCAGTGTGGATTTGAGTCTTTTGAATTGCTGTAAAACTTGTTTGTCAAATTTGCTTCTGTATAAACAGATCATATTTGCATGAATATGAAGGTCTTGCTCCATCTCTGTCGAACTGGAGGCACATGCATTTATTCAGTACTCATTACCAGTGCTTGTGCCAGGGAGCAACGGGAGCTGCTCCATGAGGGGGATGATCTGGGAGCTGAAAGTAGCCTCAGTGCAGGCTATGCCCTCTTCAGTGGAGTGCAGCACCAGAACAGAGCCAGGGCAGTGATAGGCACAGCCTCTCTCAGTGGTCCCGGGAAAGGTGATAGATGAGCCAGGTCCCAATCAAGAAGCCCAGGAAAGAATAAAAGGAGAAAGGCCTGAAACAACACTGAAAACAAAGCTGTGTACACCCCAGGTTCAGGATTAATGCCAGAAGAGCAGCCAGTGGATCAGGCCAGCATAAACAAGGCTGAGCACAAGTACCTCCAAAATACACCTCAAGCAACATTGAGGTGCCCAGACTAAACTAAAACATAGACCTCAGACCTGTGGGAATGTCCCAGGTGATGTCAATCAGGACCTGCTGGTGTGCTCAGAGACATGACTGTGAGTTTTCCTATTCATCCAGCATATTCCCATATTACTAACTGTACAGTGAAAGTCAAAGAAATTTCAAATTCATAGTAGTCTGCAGTATGATGTGTCTAACTGGGAGCACTCTGGATGTCTCATTGCTGAAATATGTAAACATAGAGGGGATTTGGACACCAAAATCTCAACCACCAGGGGTGCTGGAGGTTGGAGAGGCTCATCACAAAATAAAAACATAATTTACATCTCCAATAATGAACCCAGGAAAAGCAGAGATCGTGTTATTCATCAATTTCCTAAAAGGCTCAAAATAAAAAATATTAACTATTCTCCAAAGTTTAAAATTTCTGTGGCCCTCAATTTTGCCAATGAACTAATTGTGGAGCTCACTGAGCACTGAAAGGTTTTTCAGAGACTGACTTATGTAATGATAAAATCTCTCATCAGTTCTTATGTTTTATAAAATGAAATCATTAAGGATTGAAAAAGATCGATTAGATGAGTTAAACATTAAGAGACATTAACCATGTATAATGCGTGTCATTTATATGTGCAAAGTGCTGTTTTCATATGTGGTTCGTATATGCTACATATATTACATATTAAGGTATCTCTAGTCATGATCTCACTCTTCAAAATATTCAGATATTTTCATTAGTTATCTTTAGCTGACAATAACATTTCTACTTCTCAAGAATGATTAATTTTATCAGATTATTTCCTCAGTCTCCTGTGAAGATATCTATATTTTTAAACTCGGCATGGGTATTTAGCTTCATGTAACTCTGAGAAAGGTTTGTTTTGTCTGGTATTCATGTGGAGAATGCCTTGGTGAGGAACATTCATATTTATATGCATTTTTAACATGTGTTTCTATCTTAGAAAAAATTAATTAACTTTATGTGAGAATGAATTTGTTGTTCAGTGTTTATTTTGCTTTAAGGTACCCCAAATAATCAATAAAGGAAGAAAGATTTGTAGTATTTAAATTTACCACCAGCTTATTTTTGTGATTTCTATGGAAAATACTAAACTGGTACCATTATATAACAGACTTTAGGAAGGCAAAAAGTGCTAAAATGAGTATCAGGTACTTGCCTTAACTCTATTTCTTCTGCACAGACATTAGCTGAATAAACTAGTTGCATACTACTTCTTAAGTATTACAGAGCTATTACCTATATGCCTATAAAACGACATTATTTCAGAGCACACCATTAATAAACTGTTGATTACAAAGGTACAACCACGATTCTTTTTTAGAATTACGTTTGACTCTGACATTATATATTCTTTATCCTTGGCAAAAATAATATAGAGGAAGATCCTCATGCCTTCATTAAAGCTATCTACTTTAATTTAATTTAATCTTATTTTATTTTAATTTTATTTTATTTTATTTTACTTTCCCTGCATGTCTGTTATGAACTTCACTTGTGCTTCTCTATCAATTCTGAATCTTTAGCAACTGTGCTAGAGATAATTAAGAGTAGATGTTATACAGTAAGAGAGATTAATGTGGTATATAGTGCACATCCTTATCTGCTGGAAGCAGAATGAGCCTTTCTATGACATGGCAGGATAAGTCATTGTCAGTAAAACCAAAATATTTGCATATGAGAGAATGGTTAGGAAGTGGTTCCCTAACATCTGCACATTCCTGTTTTTTGAGATTTCCATGGTAGTTTCATTCCTATTGTAGTGTCTTTTAAAATTAGTTAGTTGTTTCATAAATATGGGAAGACGACATACTACACCTAAAGTATAATGCTTTATACTGTCTAGTATGGAACTATGAAGTGAGAGCAGAACAATACAGGTCTCTTATATCACCCAGTTTTTCTTTTGGCAAAAGACATTTCTGCCAAATGTGTCCTCCCAGTGTAGAGTTACACTAATAAAACTCTCAATTTAGGGATCAAAAAGTGCTTAATAAAATACAACTATTCTTTGTTTAATGGCTGGAAAAATTGATCCTGAAGGCACCTTCATGAAAAATTAGAGGTCTAAAAGCGGACTCTATCAGAACTAACTTCTGTTCCCGGGGTTCCCACACACCCCTTCCTATGTAACACCGTGTAAGATAATGAAGCTAAACTTTCAGAGATGGCAGTTTAATTGACTGTCATACTGTGTCCCCTTTAAAACCCCAAAGACTGATTTATCTAACCAAATGAGGTAGTTATCTAGATCTTTTTAGAGCAATTTCTTCCCCTATCCTCTCCAGGTGCACATCTAAAATAATTTCCATGGATTTCAGCCTAAAACAGTTTTGGTTTTTTTCTTTCCACTGTCTACAAAGAAAATCTAGCATAATTTCGACACCTATTGGGGTGTGTAGTGTGGGTATAGTGTAGTATGTTAGAAAGTCATATGGTACAGTAGGAGATTGTGGAGTGAAACTCATAATACTGGGGAACCGATATGTTCTTTCTGTGTGTGATTTTACTTTAACTTGGTCCAAGACTGGTTGCCAGCAACATAAATTAGCAGGTCCACTATTAGCAGATGTAGTGCATTAGGTGCATTTCTGGAATAATATTTTGCTTTAGCTTAAGAAGGTCATTTGCATACTCTGAGGCTTCTCAGTTTTATGAATTGATGCTCAGTAAATTCCGGATAAATGGGAGATTTGCTTCAAATGAACACTAATGATTTGAACTAAAATACTACTTTTGGGTGTTCCCATAGATATCTGAGTGGAAGAGAATTTTTTCCACTGTTACAGCCATAGTATTGGTTTTCTAGATGGCCACAAAGTAGTTAAAACAATAGTGAAACCTAATTTGCAGGTACAGGTAGATGAGATATCAATGCCTTCACAGGATGCAGTTTTCTGAACAAGTACCTTTAATTTAGTGTCTGTGCATCTGTACAATAGAGGTCAAACCCTTTTAAATAACATAAAATCAACCTCATCTTTTTCATACTAATGGTTTCTTCAACTGGGAGAATAAGATGACCAAGAAGGAGGCGAGCCTCCCATTTTTGTGAAAGCAATGCTAAAACACTACTCTTCCAAGATAATCCAAGTACTTCCTTATTAATTTTCCTGGCTTTATTTTCCTGTTTCATGCATTTTAGAAATGAAGATTTGTTCATTTATATTATATCACTTCTCTTTACCATCACTCCCATAGTACGTTATTATAACTCCCTATGTACTGTCCTGTCCTATCCTATCCTATCCTATCCTATCCTATCCTATCCTATCCTATCCTATCCTATCCTATCCTATCCTATCCTATCCTATCCTATCCTATCCTAATACTGTTTAATGTAATTTCACCAATTTCATCAAAGTGCCTGATACACCAAAACAATCATAGGAATATATATACATATATCTCAATAAAGCACTCAATTTGTCCACAATGCAAGAGGGGGGATTTCACAAGGGATTGATTTCACAACGTCAGTTGCCTGCACTGCCAAGTGATAAAAATCCTAATTAAATTGATGTCTTTGAAGCCTTGTTCTTTTTCATTTGTCTTGCTATAATATAGAAAGCCCATTATTGTCTATACAGGGAGTTGCTGTATTGAAATTAGCTTTGATTTCATTCCCAGTTGTCTTCATTTGACAGTAGTTTTACTGGAGTGAGTACCTGACGGGGAACTCCTTGTTTGACAGGCATCAGCTTAGAAGACAGGGAATAACACTGCCAGGCAGAGGGGAAGGAAGTCATAATCTCCCGAACTAAGGAAAATGAACCCCATCTTTTTTGTTTTGTTTTTATAATCTTTTCACTCTCACATTTCATTCTGCTCACATCTCAGCTGCCCCTTGAAGCTTCATTAATAGAGTTTGCATTTCTGGAAAAAGAGGCCTTGAATATTGACATCCCAAACTTGAAACGACTCATACTTTTCATCATTTTAAAATCAGTATTATTTCCTGCAGTGAGCTTTTCTAGTAAATATGGGAAATAATACTAGGGCTCTCTTCCAGCAAGAGTGATATTTTAATTAATTAAATAATGATGACGGATGTGTAGGATTTTCTTAAAATAAAACAGACAGATGTCCAAGATGTGGATTGAAGTATTCTGGTGAAGCATTGCCACTGATAAAGTCAGATTTGACATTGACCTCCATTCAGACAAGATATAGCCCCCTTTGGAGATTCTGGCAATTGGAACCAGGTCTTTCACTTTTTTTTTTTTTTTTTTTAGCTAACATTTTAAGTAACAAGTAGATTTTAGATAACAAAATTACTTTATTTCCATGAAATAAAATGAAGATATTTTTAGGGCAGTCCTCAGGTTAAGCATATCTAAGTCCTAATAATTTGGAGATAAATTAATATCTTCTCATTTGCTCTTCCATAAGTTAAGAAATGAAAAAGCAGAAAAAGCAAGTTCTATGATACTAGCTTTCTGATTTTGTTATTTCTCTAAGTTATTCTTTGGAGAAGTCAAGAAGTGTTTGTAGTATTTTTAGTGCTTATCATGCATATGATTGTACTGGGATCCCATCAGATAATTAATATGCTATTTATCCTCTCAAAGAATACAAAAGTGCGAGACAAAACTAATACCATGATTTTAAAAAAGGAATAATAGCTTCATAGATGAAGTTATTATACAAGTACTGTGAACAGATTAGTATTTCCTTTCAAATATAGCTGAGTACAGAAGGCCAATGTGGTACTTACCATCTTTACAGAGAAAACCTAGAAGTGGAATTGCTCTTGGAAATGCAAACATTAAAATGGGAATAATTTAGCTACCTAGTCTGCAACTCTTCCTAAGCGAGGCAGTACGATAATTTCTCATCTGTGAAGATGTATGCTCTCAGTTTCAGCCTGGGTGATTGATTGCTTCCTTTGACAGCTCTTTAACTACAGCTTTGGAAAGGTTTAAAGATTGGAAGCTGGTTTGCATCTAACCCACTTATTTGTAGGAAAGGACCCGAGGTATATCCTGTTAAGAAATACAGTTTTCCTGACATGTCATAAAACACAGCAATTGGAACCAGATATCTTGTTGAGTTCCTTTGCTGTGATAGAAGATAGTGAAGCATGGTCTGTCCATGGGAAACTACAGGTTAGATAGTATTAGTCATCTCAGTTTAATTGGCTGGATAAAAGTACTTTGAAACATAGCTTGTGGACCTCTGTAATGCTCATAAAAAGCAAAGTCAAAGTATAAACTATAACACAGAAATGTTATGAAGTGAAATTCTTAACAAGATGGAAACAAAGTATTTTAATGGAATGATGATGTGATTGAGAAACAGGAAAGCAAATTAGCGATTCACATTGTTTTGAAAATTTTGTTCATGCAGTATCTTCAATAAAATATATATACAGTAAGGCATTCTCTTTTAATCTGCTGTTGCAGGTTAGCAAAATCTAAGTACTCACATTTTCAGGTTTTATATAAGGTTTTGCTTCTGTCTTTTTAAGATTTCTTTTAAAATTCTGTTTCTTTCCCCTGCAGAGACAAAATTAAGTCTGTGAGCAAACAATCTGGTTGAGTTAGAATTTGGAAGGAATGAAATACTGCTAGCACCTAGGGAGATGTGCTTCTAAAAATTGTCTTAATGAGATGATTTCCCTTTTAAGTCAACCTGACCCATAGATAATTGTTTTACACCAGCTCAAACATGAAGCACAGCTTGCCAATATTAGTGTCTATGAAGACTCACTGTAACAGCCATGTTCACTGTTTCAAATTCAATGTGTGTTCCAGAATTATGATGCTTCTCAGTCTGAAGAAGACTCTTTCAATTGTTTTGACAATATAGACATTTCCCTCTTTATCTGGACATAAATCAGGAACTCAAATGTGTCATAGAATCATAGAATGCATTGAGTTGGAAGGGACCTTTAAAGGTCATCTAGTCCTACTCCTCTGCAGTAAGCAGGGTATTTTTAACTAGATCAGGATGCTCAGAGCCCCATCAAGCCTGATCTTGAATGTCTCCAGGAATGAGGCCTCCATCACTTTCTTGGGCAATCTGTTCCAGTGTTCCATCACCCTCATAGTAAAGTACTTCTTTCTAATGTCCATCTAGATCTACTCTTCACTAGCTTAAAGCCATTACCCCTCATACTATTGCTACATGTCCTTTTAAACAGTCCATCCCCAGCCCCATTGTAGGCCCCATTTCGGTACTAGAAGGCCACTATAAGGTCTCCCCAGAGACCTCCTTTTGTTGAGGGCTTCAGAGCTATCCTCAAGCTAAGTTTGGATTGAACAGCTAGGAAAGGATAAGCAGACAAGTAGCGTACCAGAGGAAGTGGAAGTCTGCACTCTGATTTATCAGTTCCCATGCAAGTGTAAAGCCTTCCTCTTTCTAAGCTGTCCCATTCTCTGAAAAACAATAGTGACTTACTTGAAAATAATTTCTTTCTCTTCTACCATGCCTATAGCTACTCATTGTCTCATTTCTCTGTCATGTATACATAAATTTCAAATCTCTGGTTAGGTGAGCAAATATGATGTGACTATTATAAAAACTACACCACCAAGCCATTTACTACTCTTAATTTTGATGAGGTCTACCTCAGAGCAATATTTTTTCTACGAGAAATGTATTTTTTTCATTTTATAATTTTTATTTTCAACCATGAAATATCTAAGTGAAACATTTCAAAACAAATCACTGCAGATAAGAATACTGCAGAGCGCTATTTTGATTTCAACTTCAATTGAAGATGTAAACAAAAAATGAAATACTGAAAATTCTGGCAAGATAAAAATGTTAGTGTTGGATCAAAAACCATCACACAATAACAGTGATACTCCTGTAACTTTCACCCTTCTCCTTCCTCTTTCATTTGTATTTATTTTGCTAAGTTCGAAGACCAGCTCAGGACCCTGCAACTTTTAAGGCCTAGCATTAACATGTGTATGAGTCAGTATCAATCTGAATTCAGCTGAATTGCATATTCGATAAGTTAAATATGCATGTGTGTGTGCTGGAGTGGGACCTTATAGGAAATCTTACTGAGACAGAAGATAAACAATTAAAAAAAAACCACCAAGAACAAACAGACCAAAATTATTTAGATGAGACTAAGCTTAGAAGTGATTAGAACACTTTTGAACAGTACTTTTTAGTATTTTTGAAAACGTGATTCCTCAAGATGCCAATCACATCTTCTGAGCATTTCATTTCCTCAGCACTTTCAGTGCCCCTGCTGCTAGCAGGACTGCCTGGTGTGAGATTGTGGCTGAACTTCTCATGGCTGCTTTGACAGGCTTCAGGCAGAAGAAATATGCCATCAGTTCTTTGCAGACCATGCCACACAGCTGGAAAAGAAGGTTGGGGAAGGAAAAGGTGAATGGAGGCATATTAGGATTCAGTTCTTAAAGAGAAAAAATAAACTTCTTTTCAAAGCATTGCTTGAGAGCTCTTTATTGAAAAATATATTCGGTAAGAAGAAAAACCCCAAATAGGTACACCATCTGAAAAGTGCCTTTTAAATATTACTTATTGGTATTTTGTAGAATAATTTTTAAAGTAACTCCAAGTTTTTTTTTTAACAAGGAAGGAAAGTGACTCTTGAATATACATCCATAATTCTTGTTTTCTTTTTTTTGTTTGTTTCTTTTTTGTTTCCCAGTTGTTGCCCTACTTTATGTGTAAGAAAGGAAAGCACTATCTCAAAAAAACACTGTCAGAAACCAGACATACTCTTGAGTTTGGTTTAAGATGCTGTGCTCAAAGACATAACTAAGATTTCCAAAATGTCTAAAGAAGATGGATAATAAAACACCTTTAAAACATATCTTTATTATTCTTGTCAGCTCCTATGAATCTTATCTATAGGTCAATGTGTCATCAGGTAATAGGATGCCTAGACAAAACTTAAAAACCTATGACCACAAATACCTATACACATAGCCAAAATGCTAAGTAAAAAAAAAAAGAGAAAATATGTTGACCCTTCTTGTAGGAGCCTAGATAGCAAAGTCTGCTTACTGTAAGACCGTAGATGAGAATTATGGCTTTTTTTTTTTTTTTTCCTGTCTGGAATCGTTCGCTTCTTTCTTTGAACAAATAGAAGAGAAAATTAAAACAGATTACATTTCCTAGTGATTAAAAGAAGTGCTGGAACATCAGTAGACAATATTTCTTCACAGAAGAAATTAGAAATGTAATTTCTTTTCCTTTCAACAGAGCTTGAATTTTTGTAACACCTTTTCAGATAAATTCGCTGGAGAAACTCTAAACCCAGTAATATACTTTTTTTAAAAAGTATTTTTAGAATTTTGGTTTTGTGTTCTTTTGAGCTAGCACAGAACTAACGGTCTGGTACTACATGGAAATAGTAATTGCTATCATTCATTAATCACCACATCAGCCTTTTGAGATATCTACAAAAACCAACCATACCTTGCAGAAGTCTGAGTTCTTCCTAGGTTGCTATCTGTCAGTGGAAGAAATTTGGAGTTCCACAGCTAATGCATTTCAGTATTTCAGCATCCCTCCAGTATCCCACACTCTGGTCTCTTAGCAGAGTGGATATATTTTGCATATTTCAAGGATATATATGTGTTTAATAAGGTGTTAAACATCTCAGAAACATTTTGAGTGGAACAGATCTTACGAATTCCTACTTCATCCAGATTTGTTGACTGTGAACAATAAGAAGCGGATAGGATTCCAGTAAGTTCTACTATGGGTATGTTAAGGTGACTAACAAGCATGCTCAGAAACAGAATCTTCCACCATTTCAGTAGAAAATGCAGGCTCTAAATGTGAAGACTTTATTTCTCTGCTCCATATCTGCCATATAAAACAAGCCTGTTTCTAAAGATCTATGTTAAACTAAAAATAATGTTGAACAATATTATTCATTTCAAAACAGCTGAGGAGATTTTGCTTAAATTTTCTAAAATATAAGTTACCTTTTAGAAAGATAGAGACAGTGAAATTTTCAGTAAGAAGGGTGAAAGTTTTGTAAAACTGATTAGAAAGTGAAGAGATATTGTAATGGTAAATGGTTTATAATATAGATGTTAAACTCTGGAAAGCTGTGAATAATCCTTACTTGCATAAGTCATCCTATTTGTATAGCATAAAGCATGGAAGCCATCTGATGCAATAAATATAATGCTTTGTTCATACTTACTACATTATTTCAATGTGGCTTTTAGCAGAATTTAGCATAGCAGCTGAAAATAAGTCAGTCTAAAAATCATGTCAAGAAAACAGGGTTTTGAAGTACCAGCTTTGTGATCTATGCAGGCAAAAGTAGCTGAGAGTGAGAAATGCAGAGGTCAAAGACAGTCTGACGTTTGGATCAGAGAAGATGAAAAAAGTAATTCATAAATGCACTTTTTTTCTTTTTAAGGGAGGAGGGGGAAGAGAGACATGGAATGCAGAAAGCTGAAATCAGAATCTTAAACAGTAAATGGGAATAAAAAAGTACAATTATCAAGGAGATGAAGAAAATGTCATGTTCATTTATATATGTAGAAAACAGCAACTTGAGCAGCAAGAATAATTTTGAATTCCATATCCACAATCAAATCTTAAATATGCCACTATTCTGCCTCTGGGTATTTACTTCTACAGTTTCTGTTCTAGGACTATCCTTGTGATCATTTCTTACCTCCTTTGAGTTAGTCTCTGGGCTTAGTTGTGGAAACAATGGTGAACATGATGATTTTGGTCAAGATAAAATTTGTTTAATGAGCTAAATTTTGTATAAGATAAAGCACTATTACTTCATGCAAAGGTTTTGACTGATATTAGTCTTCTAGTCTAGCCTGAATTTTAGTGTTTGTGAGATGTTATAGCAAGAATTCAATGGTAGAGTATTTTCGTAATTTCCTTTCATAATGTTACTTTAACCATGTTAGTTTGTGTTGATTTCTGCACCTCTGGCAAACTTGACAGTTCCATCTCTATGTGAACAGAGATACGACATATGACATATGAGCTTTGTCTTCTCCAAGCTGATCAAGCCCAGCTCTGTCAGCCTCTCCTCACATGACAAATGCTTAAGTTCCTTAGTCATCTCGACGGTCCTTTGCTGGACTTGATTACACACTATGCTGGCCAGTCTGGTCTACTATATTCTCACTTGATAACAGGTCTTCATGTCCCTCCCCTATTGTTCCTAGTTTAAAGCTGTCCTCATCTTTTTGGCCAGCCTGTTGGCAAAGAAGTTTTTCTATCTCTTAATTGGGTAAGTCTTTTCATAGCAGTCCTTAATTCTTAACAAGTATCCCATGGTCACAGAAACTGAACCTCCCTGTACAACCAGATGTTGACCCATAAGATATACCCACTCCTTCACAAGCTCTTCCCCTTCACCATCAGGATCTGCGAGACACCACCTGGACCACTATGGCCTTGATTGTCACCTTCAGAGCCAGGTAGTGATGCTTTATATGTTCCAGGTCTTTTCTGGTACTATCATTGGTGGACACATGAAAAAGTAGTATGTGTCTGCTGTTGTCTGAGGATGGGACAAACCATGGCAGTCTTCGCACAATATCTCAAACTCATCCTCCAGCAAGAAGCATATGTCCTCAACAGCAAGTCAGATCAGCAGCAGGGGACTTCTTCATCAGGCTCAGTGGGCTTCTATGATTCATTGGAAAGAGCTCCCAATATCTTATTCATCACTGTCAATATGTAGGTGATGCAGGAGCCATCCTCCTCTGATGCAAGTAGCCACCAATTTCTAACCTTCACCATCACAGAAATCTCCATTTCTCAACCTGATAAGCACCTACTGTCTTCTCCTCCTTCAGTACAGTTTGGAGTTCAGCCCCTTGGAGAAAATCCAGTGAAATTCTTGCCTTCCATACTATTCTCAGTCACAGATTTAAGACAAAGCAGTCTTACAACAATATTTTTTTCACTTTGGTGTTGTCATGAAAGCAAACTCAACTAAATCACACAAACTCTAAGCAGACAGGATGAAGAAGTGAAGGAATGGGACTGAAAGGGTAAAGAAGGGATTGATTCCTTGCCCTGCTCTCACCAAAATCCCGGCAGCATGCTATCATTATGAGCATCAGGATCAGAGATGATCAATTAAAGATAGGAAAGTCACAAGTAGTTCATAGGGAAAGTCCTATGCAATGAAAAGCCAGTAATAACACTTCCTTGAGTCTGTAAAGTCATGTTCTACACCAGGGCTTCTTCAGTGAGGGAGTGATCACCTCTTCAGAGGTCACCAAAAGTAAACATGGTGTTGTGAAGCACTGACAGTTTATTGCAGTTACTGTAAAAAAATTTTTGCTTTCCACTCCAAATATATCCTTCATCGTCAAGGCCAAGTGCCAATCTATCATCAGTATCTCAAAATATATGCACAGATAATTCTTGCAAGATTGTCACTGTTACTATGCATACATGTTTTCCTGCTGGTTTATAGGAGATGCATCCTGATTTCCTTTTACTTTTGTAGAAGCTGCACTGGGATTCCAATAACACCAATAATGAGGGACACAGAAGAGCTCTGTGAGGTCAAGGACACTGACAAGACGTGATTGCAAAAGGAAATAAACATGAAATAGTGTGACATGTGGACAGGCTATGGTGAAAGATAGAATGTAGATATACAACTGCATGAAATCCCAAAGTGAAGCAGGATGCAAAAATAGTTGCAGCCAACAAGGGATGGCAAATTGCCTGCTCTAAGTATGCCTAAGGAAAGAAAAATGTGCCTTTCCAGGACGATCAGCAAATCCCCACTTCATCTTTGCAATTTGGTTCCTGTTGCTGATGCCAAAGACAGGAGGGAGGACTGCAAAGAGGAGAAGGAGGCATTTCCCAGCAACAATAGCTCTTCCTCTGAAACTGTTTTCTGGCTGTCTTCCCTGGCCTGGGCCTGAGATTCATGGTCTCCCCCTCACTGGGAACAGGACCTCTTCCAGTTATCTGCCAGTTCTTGGGAACCTGAGAAAAGAGTTGGGATACTTGGATGTGAAACATTGGTGTTAAAGGTGGGTTATCACACCAAAAGGGACAGCGAGTGTGGAGCATGGATTGAGATGGGACCTGATAGAACAAGTTCAGAGCAGGGCCACAAAAATCATCAGCAGGTTTCAACACCTCTCCTATGAAGACAGGCTGAAGGAGCTGGGGTTGCTCAGCCTGGGGAAGAGAAGGCTCTGGGGCAATCTAATAGCAACCTTCCAGTACCTGAAGGGGGCCTATAGGAAGGCCGGAGAAGGACTGTTCACAAAGGCTTGTAGTGACAGGATCAGGGGCAATGGTTTCAAACTAGAGAAGAGCAGATTTAGATTGGATGTTAGGAACAAGTTATTTACCATGAGGGTAGTGAAACACTGGAACAGGTTGCCCAGGGAGGTAGTTGAGGCCCCATCCCTGAAGATATTCAAGGTGAGGCTTGACAGAGCTCTGAGCAATCTAATTGAGGATGTCCCTGCTCACTCCAGGGGGGTTGAACTAGATGACCTTCAGAGGTCCCTTCCAACCTAAACCATTCTATGATTCTACAATTCTATGGACCCTGTACTGCTGAGGAAGAGATGAAGGGATTCCAGGAGTGAGGAGTGGGAACAAAAAGGAGGCATGGCCTCAACTCAGCTTCCCTCAAGCTTTCTCCATTGCTCTCCAATGCTTGCTATTTCTCCCCTGGCTGTGCTCAGCCACAGCTGCAATATATTTTATCTGTTCAGGTCTGTGGGTGGCGGAGGCTTGCCCCAAACCCATGCACTTTGCTCCCATTGGCCCATATGGGCCAACTCCTGCACTGGTTTCACTTTCTGTGTGCTTTATTTATTTCTCTGAAGGGCAACAAGATGTTTTTGCCTCATGGAAAGGATATCTTGAACAGGTACTATCTAGTTCTCACAACACAGTATTTC
This sequence comes from Baryphthengus martii, assembly GCA_013396935.1. Classification (NCBI taxonomy): domain Eukaryota; kingdom Metazoa; phylum Chordata; class Aves; order Coraciiformes; family Momotidae; genus Baryphthengus; species Baryphthengus martii. Next base: position 56,035 of record VWZK01036905.1, read on the forward strand.
TTTGCCTTCCCAGTTGCTTTTTACTTTTAATTGTTGCTTTCACTCAGTCTGTCACCCTGTTGCTTTGTGGGTACCCAAGGTAAGACACCTTGATGTTTAATAATTTGCTGCAGTGTACAATAGCTAATTGTCTCAGCAGAGCATGTCAGCTATGTGTTACCTTGCAAAACACATCTCCAGATACCTTATCACGGTTCTTGGGTGTGCTCCAAACAGCCCGCTCCAGCAGAATAGCAATGAGCAGGAAACAGGCACAGCCAGATAGTGCCGATCTGAAATGTCAGCATCAAAGCAACCAATGAGCTGAGAGCACTGCACAAGTACACCGGTCTTGGTCTAACAATAAAATTCCCTTACAAATCAATCACAAAAGGCAATGGTCCAAAATGTAGTGTAAAAGAGATAGTAAAGAGCTGAATTAGACTCTCTTCAGGTTTTGAGACTACAATCAGGGATATTTATAGAGTATTTGGTGGCAAGTGCTCCCTCCAAACAAAGAGCACCAAGATCTGTACTGAGATAACTTTATATGGTCTGTTGTAAGACAGTGGGATGAAGAGGCATACAGGAAAGCAGAGGCTGGGCTGAGTAGCTCGTTTGATCCCTTGCAGCTCTAGCAGGGACCAAGAAGTTATCATATAACATGTCAGAAAGTGAAGTGTCATGAAGTCAGAAAGAGAGTGGAAACAAGGCCTACATCAACAACAAAAAAAAAATTAATAAAGGAGTCAATGGAGAACCAATTAAGACAAGAGTCCTAAAGTAGACTGCGTTAGAACTAATCAGTAAAGAATGTTTACTGATCTAGCAAATCAATATTTATACAAAACTGGTTGCCTTAGAGGTACAAGGAAGTGCTGGAGGTGAAATCAGGGCGTGCCTTGAATGGTAGTTGCTGCTTCGTCACTCTGTAAATGTTTCTTTATCAAAATAGTGAGATGTAACTTTTGAAAGTTGGAACCATCTGAGTCCTGAGTAGGCAAAGGATGAAAACGTGGGTCTTGTGCACATTTCTGTGTCCATGTTCAAATCTAAGTTATGCTCTTCTATGTTAGAATTCAGTTGAAGATAATACCAGAGCTGATTCATATCTTACGCCAAAAATTAGAGGTGACCAGTTTCTTTATTTGAGATTCAGTTTTCAATGAAGATTACACTCATATTGAATTAGATGAAAATATAATTTGGGAATACATGGCTTATATCATTGTAACTTGTGTACAGTTTCTTAAAAACTAAGTTATACTTTAGAATACATGTTTTTACAAAATTTAGTTGTAGACAGTAGGAAGCATATGTAAAAGATTGTGTTGAGATGACTTCAAGGAGACATCTCCATTACACTTTAATTATAAAAGTACTTATTAAGAATGGTAATGGCTTCTTTAAACAAGAAACATTATCTGGTTACAGAAGAATCTGTAATAAATATATATATATCTCAAGATATTTTGAATAAGCATTGAAAGTTAATATTTTGGTTTAGCCTAAAAGCAGACTCTGATGTCTTTTTTCTAATAAGTTAAATTTTTAAGATTTGGAAACTTAATCTCAAAATTTAATGTAAGGACAATAAAAAATGTGGTAGAAGAGGTTTTCAAATGCTGGAGTGAATGCTCAAATCACTGAAATGTGTACTTCTGAATCTCTTAGGATCAAAAGGTAATCTGTCACATTCAGATTTGAGCATTGGTTGGCAATACATAGAAGCTATGATTAGAGTAATTAATATTGATTAATACAATATTCATTGGATTTCTAAAGCAGTAATTCTGCAGGAAAGGTTCCATACAATCTCATGTTTATCAGTAAATTTGCCATAAGGCAGAATAAAATAAAAGGACAAAGATTAAAAAAAACACAATATATGTCTCCTTTCCCCCCCAAATTGACTATATATTAGGGTCAGTCTTCAATAATGTAATCAATTAGTACTGCAAAGATATAAGACTGACACACAGGTTCATAAGTTTTTAAAGGCCAGAAAAAAATCATTGAAATAATCTCGTGGGACATCTGCTATTCTATAGACCATAAAACCTCATCTTGTTTCTTTTCTTCATTCTGTTAACATGCCTTGTTTTTAAGCATTCAAATAAATAGCAAAACATTTCTGTAAAACTCTTCAAGCTTGTTTAAAATCATTATTTTTTAAGCTGTGGTCTAAACATTAGACTGTTGGGAAAGTTTGTGCTATTTATAACCTTCACTGAAAGTGTTATAACTGTATGTCTCGTTCCAGACCTTGCCTGCAGGTTTGATGTAATTGCACAGGTCTTTCTGTCATTAAACTAATGAGTTTCAGTTTGCAAAAGCATGTTTTATGACAGGCAATGAGGCATCACACCTGATTAGGAGTTGATTTCTTCATACAGAGTGGTTCTTCTTGCTGTGGTTGCAAATGGCATTAGGATTTCAATAGTATGACCAAGCTTAACAATTTCCTGTGTGGTTTAACAGGTCTCTGTAGTTTGAGGAAAAGACACTTCCTTTCTAATGAAGACTATCATGGCCTCTTTCACCAGCTGGACCACAGGAACCATCCTCATAAACGTGAAAATGAAAGTCACAGCTTTACCAGTGCAAAAGTTTCAAAAATCTCTAACTCAGGACATCAAAACCTAAAAAAATTGTGAGATTTTAATATCCAATAAATGTTGGAATATTTTTATTTGCTTTTTGAAAATCGTGACAGCTAAATTTGACAAGGTACAAGGGTGGAAATTGTTTTTGAGTGGTGCTCTAAATAGACATTTCTACCCAAACTAAAGAGTGAGCTAAGGTGCTATGAGGTCTAATTATTATTCTTATATTTTCTAGATCTATTTATACAGTGGATTTTAAGCCCAGTAGGTGAGGACTTCTTTTAAGATGTTTACATAAAATAATCTTAACAATCTCTGTTCAAAGTTGCTCACTGATCTTGTTTCTGTGCAATATGTAAATGTAAAAAAATTGGTGTCTGTTAGTCCTGTCATGATCTCACTTTCTCTTCACCAAATGCTGAGATATTGAGAATAAGTCAAATGAAAAGAAATTAAATCAGATGTTTCTATGCTGAAACTTTTTCCTATTTTCAAGGAAATATTTTTGAATGTTTTAAAAAATATCCTCTCCGTGAACAAGAAATTGGAATCTGAGGAACATCAGAAAAAAATCTTTAAGTCTAGGACACAAAAAAAAACTTGTTCAAATAATACTGGTAATATCATTAATAAGATGGTATTTGTTTCAGAGACTTTTGTTGGAGGAATGTATCAGCAACCTACTATAGCAGCTAGCTCTTCAAACAGCTTGCAGCTCTTTAAAGCTGACACAAGCTGTAGTTGACACTGGCTGTAGCTGACACTACTGCTAACAGTCAGCTTGAGAAGGTCGAGATAAATGATCTCTCCAGATAAGTGCCTACACTTTAGGTACATATCAATATGAATGAAGGTATAATCTTATTTTTATCATCATGGGTGGACAGAAGGCAGTATAGGAAGCCAGACCCCATATTGACTTTGTTAGCCTGCTCAAAAATCTCCAAACTTTCTATTAATTGCAAACCTTATTTTTAATTTTTTTTTTCCTTATTCTTTTTATATTCCACAGTCTCTGTCTACCTTGTCAAAGGACAGAAAGTTCCTAATGGAAATTAATTCCTGCTAGCTTTCTTGGGTAAACTTTTGCTACAAGGGCTTTCAATTTCTCTCAAAAACAAGACTCTCTGATATCCTTAGTAAAAAGATTAAACACTGTTTTGTGCAGACACTAATATTAAGGAGTTGTTATCTCTAGTTTCTGTATAAAGGAGTCTAACCAGACCTCTTCCTGATCCTACTTCTTCTTGTGGCTGTATTTCTCTTTGGAAATTGCACTGAGGTACTGAAGTGCCTGTTCTAGCAGTTAGGTCCTGACTGCCATGCTATTTGTGGAGGGAGCTCTTCTGAAATGTTGTCTGCTGTATATCAAGATGTATATGAAATCCTCCTGTCTCTTGGGCTAATTTGGAAAGCAATGAGAACCTTTAAATACTCGGATCCAGCTGTTACCACTCACACAGAGTAACCTCACTGTGCTAGGCAGTTATATTAAGACATACTCTGAGTTAGCTCCAAATGAGATGATATGTCTACATGATACAAGTCAAAGTTCATAGAAAGAGAGAAAAAAAGATCATTAGGGTAAAGAGCAGAGATGGAAAAAAGTAAATAATCTTTCAAGCACTCACAAACTTTCTGCTATTAGAGTCAGCATACTTCAGAGCTAAATACAGGCTGAAAAAATTGCTCTCAGCTTAATACTACATGTTAATTTGTTGACTGTGAGACAAGGTAGCTGGTACCCTGTGGGGCAGAAAACTGTTTCAAATTGAGAGAAATATTAAACTATTTATCTTACTATCAGAAAGAGAATAGGAGTCAGGATTTATGTCCTGTGAACTATAAGATACCAGTATGGAAATGGAAGAGGGAAGACAGTGTGTTTAAAAACTGCTACTTCTGCTGAACCCATGGTTATTATTTTCCTAGTGGCATGTTGACTACAGATGTGAAATTATGCTTTAGCCAGGTCTCAATATTTTTGGTTTATGGTACAATAATCAATATCCTGGAATGTCCAGATATTAATCTGTCTTTAACTGGTAGAAATCCTTTGTTTTCACTTCTGTTGTATATTAAGATGTGAGCTGGAATGGATGGGCTGATTACCGTTGCAGGCATCAAACAGTATTGACATAAATTTGCTCTACTGTTGGCAAGATATTAATTGTTGCAACCGTTAGAGCTTTATCCTTTGATAAGAAGCCTTCACTGATCTAGCATACGAACATGACCATGAGATTGTATCTTTGTCAAAGCCATTATCAACATGCTGAGTGATATCCAGATTTCACCAGTAAATTACTTTCCTGACTGGAGCTAAGTTTCTTTAACAAATGTGCTCTTTGAGCAATGTAATGTGATCAGCAATGTAAGACAAGGCGTTTAAGTCATGCAGATGACGGAATATGACGTAAGTTTGAAATTCATCCACGTCAATACATATTTACTCGGTTGGAGGAGTGCTCAGTGATTTTCTAAGTAGTTGAACAGATATTATAGAATCAGTCCGATGATTTTTCAGTTCAGCTCAGGTGTTGCTAACACCAATTTTTACTTTACTATTCTTAAGGGATTGGCTTGCAGAGTTAGTTCATCCATCTCTGCAATGACAAATCTGCTGCTTTTCCTGTCACATTGCTTTTTTGATGTTCTATAACTTTCATGGAGCTGATACATAACTCATCTGCAGTGACAGTGAATGTTTAGTCTCTCTTGTGTAACTAGGAAGCTTCTTTGTATTTATGCTATCTTTTCTGTAAGTCATATCTATATTTCTTCAGAAGTTGTGCCCCAATTTCATCTTTCTCTAATTAATAGACAAGCCAATCCTTCACCAGTTGCTAAGACCATCATATCTGGGATCTTCAGCCAGTGGATACACCTGAGTCATCCATCTACATTCTTCATCTTGATGAGCTCTTTTTGACTCCAGGAACACCTATCATACTCCAGCTTCTTGAGATACACACTGAAAGCAGTGTGACACAATGATCATACATTTCTAGCAGTGGTTTTACATTTTCTATTATGGTGATTGATAAATTACTTAACATGAACTCTGTAGCTTACATTTTTATAATTTAAGTGACTAGGAAAAATTATTATTTGTGATATTAAAGCTGCTTTTATATTTATAGTGACTAATGCAAACTGAGACAAAAGATGAAAACTAAAGTAGGATATTATATTTATTTTTGGTGCAGTTCAACAGTGTTATTGCTGTTAAGTCCTACACAAGATGCATTGGTATTCACATTTCCATCTTTTGGTATTGAAAAATTTGAATTACAGAATAATCTTAAATGACAGACACCTGCCTGCATTTCAGCTAGTTACCATACTTCATTATTTGCTTTTAACAATTGTTAGTAATACAGCTGTTGAGACTGCTAATATTCAATCTTCCTTGAAGACACAATCATGTCTGAGATTAAACTTTTCAGGCAAGTCAGAATATGAAAGATTGCTACCATACTTTGACAGGATTTCACTAAATCCTGTTTGAGTTATGAAAGGTGCATTGACAACAAGATTTCATTTGACAAAGTTTATACTGCTATACTGCTTGTGAGTATTACAATATCTAGCGTCATTTGTGACGTTAATTTTCCATTTGTGTGCTTCTTATTGACAATAGTACCTGACTGTAATTAGGACAGCTTGAGGATGTTTTTTGTCACTGAAAGCAGATTGATCGTTTAAAGTACTTTTTATCAGGGTAAGCCTTCATGAGAGATCTTTTATAAAGTATTGTCAATCAGATTAACTAGGTGTAACATTTGTTGGAGTGGTAGACACATATCAAATCTTACAGATTTATTTTTTGTCATCAGCTTCAGTACAAACTCTCCAGCAGTGACACCTCCATTAGTGCCTGTATAATAGCACCAATAAAAATGTCTTTCCTTCTTAAGGAACACCAAGGAACAAACCACCAGTGATATTCATAGTCGGTGGTTTTCCAGAAAGTTTGTTAGAGGTATCTGACTATATGCCAATGAGAGCTTGCATAGCTGTGTGAGCCACTGTAGCCATCACTGCTTTCATCCCTTCCTTTCCTAGGCATAAGTGGTCTTTCAGTTGATCAACACTATCATGAGTTAACTCATGACTACATTAAAACTGCCTATACCATAGCTTTTTGTTATGTGATAGTATTATGGCATCACTAGATGGAAATACAAACTAAAACCCTTTGGGTGTTTTATCTTCTGGAAGCTGCAATACTTCTCTTTTTGGTGTGTTGATCTAAGAGCTGACCTACAAGAGTGGGAAGAGTAATGAGAGTTTTATAAGATAGCAAGTGAAGCAGATGAGTGCAAAATTGATTAACAAGCTTTAAGGTGGAAATGTTCTCATGTGCAGTGGTGACAACTGGTTGGAAGATTTGTGCTGAAAAGAAGTGGCTCTTTGGCTAGAAAGTATTTGATAATAGAGAAAAAAAATCTGATTTTGGCATCTACCTTTGAAACTTATCACATCTCCAAGAGAATAAAACAGATTGTTCTTTTCAATAAGAAGACATATGCCTGTGTTGCCAAAAATATAGACTAGGAAATAGTAGTCAAAGTATTCTGAAAGCCTACTTCATGGATGAAGAATTTGGAAAAGCCTCCTAGCAAAGATAGAGACAAGCGCTAAATGAGCTGGTTACTGACTACACTAAGATACGTAAATAGGACTGATAAAAACGGAAAAGTATCTGGAAGAAGCAGCATCTACAAGGACTTCTGATTTCCAACTATTTTCCTAATAAGATGGTTGATATGATCCCTGATTCATCATGTATATTTTAAATAAACATAGTCTATCTTCTTTATTTAGGTTTTTATTCTATTCATATCTTTTTGATATCTATCTAAATAATATGGTTATCATATACAATGCATACACATAAAATAATCACACATCATATGGCTGTTGCCCCAGGGATTTTGAGGGCCACCTGTTGAATGAGGAGAGTTAATACTACGGCTCATGAAAATGGAAGGGGTCAAAGCTTACCTTTTCCAATTCCATGAAGTCAAAACAAGAACAATTCAATAAAGTGAAAGGCTGAGTTTTACCAAGGCAAATTTTTCTCTACAGTAGAGACAATCCACCAATCAATGTTTTCAACACTGAAAACGTCAAGTCTATAGGGACAATTTAAAAACCCAAAACAAATCACAAAACACCCGTATTAAATGTTTGAAATCTGAAAAGAAATCTATAAACATCTGTTAAACAACAATGAAAATGATGAGTTATTCAAGATGAGGTGTGTTTTGCTCTGATTTAAATATCAAGAAATCCTGTGCAAAGGTTATTTCAACTTATTTCAACAACATTTTATGAGAGATCTTCCTTCTTTCTTAGTGTACCCTTTAGATATCCAGTAGTACAGGATTATCTGTCTTTCTATTATTCTGCTCTATAGGTTTGTGCTGTATGGGGATTGCCAGCGGGCCTGGAGCCTCTTTCACGAATGCTGACCTTGCGCTATTTCAGCCATGTCCCTGAGAGATCGGAGAGTCCCAAAACAGAGCAGAAAAACAAGATAAGGGAGTCAGAAGCTCGCAAAGTCCTATAGCCAATCATGCTAAATGCTTAAGGCTGGATATCCAATGAACATGTAACGTGTGTATGAAAAAAGATATATAAGAAACAACAGGAGATAATAAACTGGCTTCTGCTTATAACTCATATTGAGTGATTGAAGTATTATCCCACAGTGTGGTATAAAAAAAAAATTATTTATTTCCATGCTTCTGCATCTCATGCATATATTCTGGAGAAGAAGGATATGTACCCCACTTCTGAGAGTACGTTAATACTGAAATTAATTTACGTATTTATTAGAGTTCTTAATTTTCTGTAGGCTATGACATTTTACAGGCACATTAGAGGTCAAGATGCAGAATTATCAAACTGTAATCTCCTTTAAGTAGCAGGAATTAACCTTAAGGAATCACAGAAATGGTGACTCTTCTCCAAGAAGGTGGCATTTTTCATTCTACCCTGTTCTTACCTTGAGAGTGTCAAAAGAACTTCTTTTTGTTGCCTGAAAGGAGAATACACTGTTCACATATTTATTATACATTAAAATGACTGAAAAAGAAGTGGAAGAATACAAGCTGATAAAATGATCAGACTTTTTATTGAGGACTATTTGTGGATGACACTCTTAACTATGCATTCAAAAATAATTTAAATCAGAAGGCTGAACATAACCAGTCATTTCAGGTTATATCTGAACTGCTACTTGCTTAATATTTTTGGAAAATAAGCCCTTTGGGACAGGTTATATTTCTCAATACATCTGAATACTGTGAAAATCACAATACGCAACAAGCATAATATGAATCTTAATCAATTAATAAGATTAGAGTGTCTAGAACAAGGTGAAGGAAAGACAGAAAAGTTCCCATGAACATTCAGTTGCCTATCAACATACAGTTAAGAAACAAACATTTAGACTTCTTCAAGAATGTAAAATCATATAAAAGCATGCTAAATAGTTGAGGCATTTTATACAAGTGTTGTTATGAGACTTTTCTTTTTTTGTTCTCATCAAGCACAGACAGAAACAGAATGTATCTAAATGTCCACTGTGTCTATTTTTTACACATTCCACAAGACTGATGCTCACAATTACTTGGCATATTGAATTTCTCCAGGACATGCCTTCTATTATTAGAATTTGCAGTGAGCACACAGATAAATGCTTTTACCGATGAAGTCTGTGAGCTAAACTACTGTACATCAGATCAAACATTCCTCCACTGTGATGGATGACTTCCCTTCAGCTCTGAACTTCTGAAGCTGTTCTGTTTATTTCATTTCAAGCTCGCTTTTAATCCACACTTGAAGGAGCCAAATCTATATTCAACATTGAGACTGCTCCATGTTCCTGTCAGATCTTTCCCTTTATTTTGTTACTGATGCTATTTAAGGGTTCTTCACTAGAAAGCTTAGAATACAAAAATGCATACATGTTAATTTTGCATTCTCTATGCAATCTCTGTGATTAAAAAAAACAAATGTTTCAGTAGTTAATAACCACATAGCCTGTCTTATGTTCCTCTGGCTAATGATTTCTTTTGCCCTTGGTAAAACGGTACATTAGGTCATCAGATTAGGTTAGCAAGTAAATTTTCTTTCTCACTTACTCTCTTGAATGTTAGGAAAAGAGAAGCTACATTTGTATTAATGCCTTCTTCCTTTTCAACTCCAAATTCAAGTCAATTAGTCTTTATATTTTCAGTGATAATCTGCAGTGCTTTCAGCACCTGTAGCAACTGGAAGCCCCTATTTTTCAGTGTAAACCCGTTGAATCTGCTGCCAAGATGACACTAGGCCAGAAGAAACACTCATTATCTTCAACTGATCATCCTATATCAAGCACAAAGCCTTGAGCACCAGCCAATATTAAAATGTTTCCCTGTTGTACGTATGTTTGGTAGCATTTGTGGAAGACACAATTTTAAGATCATAGAATTCAATTTTAATCATCTCACCGCTGCTGTCTGTAAGCTCATCAGTAAAGCTAAACAAAGGAGTATATGCTTAGCAACATGGTTCAGATCCTAAGCCACTGGCCTGGTGTTTTGGTCTCATAAGCATATTAAGCAGCTTTACAGGATTTGCATTTAACAAAACTATAAGAAGATTAATTACAGCTTCTTAAGCCAGTGAAAAGTAATGTAAAATCAATTACTTTGTTATTGGCTAGGACAGACCACGTGATGGCAGGTAGGACAAAAATCTAATGAGCACAGCACTTCAGTTCTCCATTCCAGGTTCCCATTAGCAAAGACTTTTCAGATATGTAGAGACGATCATGAAATATGGGATAATGTTAGCTAATTCTTAACAAGGGGACACTTTTGTAATTCAACAAGGGCTAGTCATAAGGCCTTTGTAGGACTACAGTGGTCTTTTGTATTTCAGTGAAGACTGCTAAAAAATTCTGCAGATAATGAATAGAGGTCCAACGTTTTTTTCCCTGCAGATAAACAGCCATAGATTTATCACTTGATAATCAATGCATAGTTCAGTTGGAACAATTCCATTTGTCTGCATCTAGTACAGTATTTACACTGTACTATAATTCACAAGGCATTTTAAGCAGTTCATCATGAAGAATCAGATAAGATTTTGCTTCCGGAGTTTTGAAAACAGTATTGAAAATATTTGCTGAGTTTTTATTTAGGGCCATGAGTATAAAACAAGTAAAAGTACAAACACTCTCCCCTCTTAGATTCATTTTTCTCTGATATCCCTCATCTTCTATGGTTTCGTTAGAATATAGGATACTGTATAGTGCTCTAATGCACCTTTATTGAGAACAGAGACTAAACTCCTACTGGTCAGGAGTGCATGCAATCAAAACAGGGACAGACTGAGCTGAGCTCTTCTCCCTTCCTTCTCCCAGATTCAGACATATCCCATAGCAGAAGGCCCACTCCGTGTAGCAAATCAAACATAGCTAAGACATAGGATGGTGCAAGTCTGCATGCATGGGACAAATCCACACACTTCCAGCTGCTGCAGAGCAATATAAAGTCTCATTAGCTGGGAAGGAGGCAGAGAGCAGCTACAGTGCTGTGAAAGAGTCAATTTTGTGTGGATTGCTAGAGGGAAGATAATGGGGGATAAATCTAATAAACCCAAGACTGCTATTAGTATAATGCCTATTAAATTCTTTAGTTTTTCATGTTCAATAGTGGCTCCAAGTCCAAGTATTTCATGACCCATCAGGGAGCCTAATTATTGGTGTAGAACATATATACTAACTGGAAAGGGAATCCTGCTGTGCTTTATCTCATTTCATTATACAGCCCCAAAATATGTATTTGGAAAAGAACACTTTCAACTGGTATTTTGACTGAGGCAAGCTAGGTCCATGAACATTACTACCACAAATGTTCAAAGATGATTGAGTTGTACTTGCACACTGTTCTAACCAATGAAAATTTATTATTTTCTAAATCATTACACTTGTTTAATAAGATGAAGTTGTATTTTCTGGATGCATCAACGACACATGTCGTTATTTTCTTGAAGAGCATAGTATCACTTCATAACAATGCATGGATAAAGATAAGGTGAGATAATTGCTGGTGATGGGAATGTAATGTCTCTTCACAGCAGTGAAGTAATAATATGATGTAAATATATCCATCAATAGAACGCTCAACACAAACCATATTTAGTTGCAAAGGTGTAAAGGATACTAAGCAATTCCTGTACCTTGCACAGATACACTGCACTGGGATGAATTCAGTCTAAAAAGAAAAAAAAAAACAAGAGAAAACCCCAATATAATAATGAATCTCATTAAATTATTTAATAACATTGTGTAATCCTCAGGTAGCTTGGAGCCACAACATACACATTCTTTCATGAAATTCACACATCTCACTGTCTATGTCAATCTAATTTTGCCTTCCTGTTTAAAAAATGTCTTAGAAACCAGTGTTCACTGATCACATATTAGAAGAGTTTTTGTCTGGAAAAACAATAAAGATAACCACAAAAGTAACTTGAAGAGCAAGAATTCTGGAGAATAAACACTTCCTGGGAAGCTCATTATGAAAAAAATAGACTGTGTTCTGCTCTTGTGCAGAGCAGTAAATATTACCAGTTTGAAAAGAACAGGAATGACTTGGTTCTGCAGCTACTTCCAAGCAGGTTGGAGAGCATCTCCCTGCAGATTATAGCTTTCTCGTGCATTAGGGACTGACGGAGACTCCAAGAACTTGCTCATGTTGATGTCTCAAATGTTCTCTCATCTGGTCATCAGAAAAAAAGATGGGCGCGAACAATTATGTAAGATACTTTGGCACAATAAAAGAACCACTGTTTTTTGCTTCTTCTACATTTACTTAAATCAAAATACCCCAATAACAAAGCAGCGATTAGGGAGAGATTGCTCCTTCTGTCATAGGTCAAGAATGTGACTGTCTGCTTTTAAGATAAGGCTTGGCAAAATCATTTCTGGCCAGAGCTTTGGCACACTGAATTAGATAGGAATCTAACTGTCTCCTTTTTACAGCTAGTTTTCAGATACTTATCTGATGACAGAACTTGTTGAAATTTCCCATTTGAATCACTAAGTGTCATAACAGTCTAAATGCCTAAGAAGGGTGTCTTGGAGTTAATAAATTCCTTCTGGGGAAAAAAAAAAAAAAAAAAGCTCTTAAATTGCTGAGGTTTTGGTCACCTACTGACTAATCATTTTCTGACTAATCCTCCATAAAGTTGAAGTCTCAGTGGTTTCCTCTTACCCTCTTCCTGATTGGAAAGTTATATTCTTCCAGATAGGAAGCAGGAGCAATCTCATGTGACATACATAATCATTAACAAACACAGCCAACACTTTGAAAAATGAGCAACAACAAAAGTACAGTCTAAGGTTATGTGCATTTTTTCCTGTAAATTATTCCCTCATTTCTAGAATATTTCTACAAAGGACGACATAGAAAGTGTTGAAAGAGTTATATGGTGTCCGCAAGGATGAGAATATGCTGATAAGGAGTGGCACATGTCATGACAGAAACATTTCTTCTTAGCTCATTACCTCCCATTCTTTCCAGTTTCTCCTCTTCAGTGTAACACTGAAATGTGACTAAAGCAATATCAGTGATTAAAATGTCAGAATGCTCTGTCTTTCGCTGTCCATCGTGTTTTTATTGTCTACTCAGATGGGAGAGAAAATGGTAACTCAGTGAGGTTGAAGTTGTTAAACATTTAAAAGATGAGCATCATGCTTTGCTGCTTATTCCCTGTGAGGGTCTGTGAGTATAGAGAGACACAAGGGAGCGTGTCAATGTGTGTGTGTGTATGTGTGCATGTTCATGTTATATGCAGCATAATCTTGTAATCATCAGAAGGCTTATTTTGGATGGGATGGGTGACACTTCACATATATTTGGTAGCACAGCTTGCTTCCTTAGAAAACTGTTTGCAATGCTATTTTTAAGCAGCATTAAGCACTGAATGATTCTGTCTATCTGCAATATGAAACGTTAATGAAAATTTCATAGTTCCCTTTTTGCAGCAGGCATGCTAAGTAGGTTCTATGCAACTGCATTATGGCTGCATTTGCAATTTCATATTTAAAAATATATTAGTATTTTAATTATTAATCCTAATACACAGGGGTTTATAGCACTCTGATAAAATAGTCTCTAGAGCAGGGAAGTTCTCAGAAATGGGAAGACATATCTCAAATAGGAACCACTATTCTCTTCCCTTTTGAATGTAAGTAATCTTCGCTAAACTGAATATGAATAAGTTCTGTGAATTCTTTCACAGTATGTGGACTAGATTGTGCTCCATTCCTCCTCAAGACCTACCTGGGAAAGGACACTACAAGATTTGACCATCTATGGGAGATACCAGGAAAGGATTGCTTATTCTGTGTCTTCATAAAAAAGATCTGCAGTCTGCCTCACTTTATGAACATGGAGTTCCTCTATTTCTTTGTCATTATGAGTGCTGCTGAGGAAGGGTAGAATATGGTGGGGTAGAATTTGCAGGAGTTTGCGCATGACTTTAGGTTCGTCCTGTAAAAGGGCACCTGATCTTTCAGTCTGGTGACTAAAAGGCTGATAGATGCCATTTTAAGGACTTCTTTTGCTCATGGATTACAAAAGCAAGGACCTGAACTACATTCAGACTGTGAGCCGCTTCAGCATGAGTAGAGCCTTGGAGTGTGCAGGCAGGCATAGGCAAGTCTCTTCCTGCTGTCTAGCTCCTCCTGTATGTCAGAGAAACAGTTATCAGAAAATAGCAATTAACCAGATGATTCTACCATGATTATATATTTTAGTATACAGTTATTGTCTGGAAGTAAAAAAACCTCTCCTATCATTATATGGATTTCTGTGGCCAAGAGATGCGTGTCATTATTTACAATACTTTTAAAGACAATACCTGTAACAGGTAGATACACCAAAAATCATTGCTCCTGCAGTGTTTTCAATAGAAACAGCAGTCAGTGTGCTGAGATCAAAGACTACAACTGCCTGCTCTTTCACTGCTATCTTGCAATTCTCTCTGGGTCTACGTGATATCTCTTGCTTTTTAGACTTTACAATCTTTTAGACTATAGCCTTTGTAAGGCATACTGTCTTCTTTTTAAGCATTCATAAAGACTGCTTCTAGCAAATAAAATGTTATTGAGTCTACTTGAACGATGCAGCAGGACTCTCACCTTTACACACAAGCTTTCTCCCTTACCAGGCCAGTCTTACCTCAATACACTGTCATTAGGAATGGTTCCTGCCTTGGGACATCCCTTGCAACAGCCCCAGCCAATGTCTTGGCAATCTCAACATGGCACAAGCCAAAACCCTATGTAAGGGAGTGTGCTGATGATCAGATTATCTGTGGAAGGGTGTTCAAGCTTAAGTCCGTTTAGATGCAGACACATGTGTAGATGCCTCTATAGCACCATGGGGTCCTGACTCACATTTTGACTTCTTTAACATGCACTGAAAGTATTACCAAGTTTTAGAAGAAGCTGTTGTAACTAGTAAGCAAGTCAGAAGTCCTTGCTGCTTCATCACAAGACTGCATCTGTATTTCAGACAGAAAGATATCCCTATTATGAAAAGGTGAATCAGATGATCGTACTTTTTTTTTCCTAATGATTCCAGAGTCTTACAGACCCTGAATATTTTTACTTGTCTTGCTGCTTTCCCTTGACACATAGATTGTACCTCTGTCTAGTCTGCACTCACAGCCAATTCTGATCACATTTCTACTGGAGGAAATATACAAATATATTTCTTATTTTCTTTATTTCCCATGGAAAAAAAAAATGCCTCAATTCAAACTGAATGTCAGATAGGTAAGTTAGTACCTCCTTCCTCTTCCATGGATTGTCAGTAAAAATCCTTTATCAGAGAATCATAGAATCAGTCATAGAATGATTTGGGCTGGAAGGAACCTTTAAAGGTCATCGAGTCCAACTTAACTGCAGGGAGCAGGGCAGGGACATCTTCAACTAGATTAGATGGTCAGAGCTCCATGCAACCTCACCTTCAACATTTCCAGGGAAGGGACATCTACCACCCCACTGGACAAACTGTGCCAGTGTTTTACCATCTTCATTATAAAAAAAAAATGTGTTCCTTCTATCTAGTCTAAATCTAAGCTCTTTTAGTTTAAAACCATTGCCCCTTGTCCTCATTTTGTCTTGTATACCATCTTTAAGTACCGAAAGGCCACAATAAGCTCTCCCTGGAGTCTTCTCTTCTCCAGGCTGAACAACTCCAACTCTCAGCCTTTCTTTATAGGAGAGGTGTTCCAGCCTTTGGATCATTTTCGTGCTCCTTCTCTGGACTAACCCCAGAGCTGATACAGTATTCCAGGTGAGGTCTCACCAGAGTGGAATAGAGGGGCAAACGCATGGATAATTACTATGGATAATTCAGATATGAATGTGAAGTTTTGGATCTTTATTGCCATTTTGGTTATCTTATACTTTTAAACTTTCCTAATTTTGCTGGGGAAAAAAAAAAAGTATGAAAAGGGGAGTTATAAAGCTGTATTCAGCATTTTTTGTTAAAACTCATTCCATCATGCACTTTTGTACTCAGAAACACATGTTCCTCAAGTTAATACACAATCTTCTCATGAAGGAAAAGAAACCCTGTGATTTATCGCCTAGTCAAAACTGAATTACACACCTAGCAAGATGAATATTTATGAACTTTTCATTATCTGGATCCTCACTCTATACCAAATGCAGTGAAAACACACTGACTTACACCAATCTGAAAATCTTTCCTTAACGGAGGAAATCTTACCAATGATATTTTTCAAGCAATAAAGAAACAAAACCTAAAGTTTTCGTTCTGAAGTATTCTATCAGCTCCATTGGTAATCTACCCATAAACATCATAGAAGCCTAATTTGAGGGAGCTACTATAACACTTTTAGCATCCCAGGTTTTACAACTCCCTGCTCAAAAGTATTAACATCTAAAGCAAGAACTCAATTTCTGATGCAATAAGACTGCACAATGTGTTGAGGAAGCCTGTTGTGTTCAGCTAACAAGTCTCAAAAAAAAAAAAAAAAAGAAAACTGGGGGCAAGAGTGAAAACAATGTGCTTAGGAAAGAAAGAAATAGATGTTTCTATTTAGTTGGTTTTGAAAGTAATTGGTATGGTTTAAGTCAGCTGCAATTTAGTGTAGTATCTAAATATTCGGATATCAATAACATTTCAATTGAATAAAATGGTTACAGTTATACTTAACCAATTTTTAATCCATTTAATTTTAAAAGGGTACTGCAGATTTCATTTTTTTTACTGCTGTACATGTTGGTAAACAGTAAGGAACGTTTGAAATACTGTCAAATCTAATACATAGATGTATTGAGAAGTGTTCTTCTCTTCAGTCCTGAAATGCATCTTTGAATACAAGGAGCTAAATAAGGGCAAGTACCAACCAATCTCACTTACAAAGATAATGTTCAATATAAAATCCCTTAGTAAAAAGTAAGGGAAAATTTGCAGCAAAATATATGTGCTCCTGAAGAACCAGATTATAAAAAAAAAAAAAAAAAAAAAATAAAAAAAAAAAAAAAAAAAAAAAAAAGGATAGGGCATTGTAGTCAAAACTCTGTAACATTTGTCTAAATAGTATAAACTTCTATTTCTAAAAACCCAGGAGGCGAGGGGGAAATCAAATGAAATTCTACCTCTTTCAAAAGAGGAAATTATGCCTGACATGTGCCAAAATTCCATCCCAAGAAATATAGTGGGATGGATTATAAGAGAAATGCTCTCTATATTTTTGCAGCCAATTGGTGTTGGCTCTAGCTCAGGTATGTGACAGGAGGTCACAAACTTGAATTGCCCTGCTAAAGTGCTGACTTGATAGAAAAATCTAAACTTCAATTGTTGCCAAACTGTTTCCTCCAGGTAATAGCCATTTATCTATTTGCATGCTCTGCACACCCTCTATTCTCTAAAGCTCTACATTTGTGTCAGTATTGCCATAAACTACAGCCAAGGAACACCAGTTAAGGGATTGATTTATGTTGAAAGCATTACCCCATAAAGAACGGATATATAGGCTTCATTTTTTTATTTTCTTTTTTCTCCAGTACATATACAGCAACTTGCTAATCCTAATTCCTGTGTAAGAAATCTGTATTTACAATGAATTTTTTATTGGGATATAAAAAATGCCCAGTACAAGACCTTTCCTTGGTCTTTAAAAAAAATATCTTGGGTGAACAATACCTCACCATAAGTTAAATAGAGCTTCTTTAAACAATCCAACTTATGAGACTTTGCTTTCATTACTGATTAAGTAATGAACAGTCTGGATGCTTTGTGGGTAAGAATGTACAATATTTTCCTTTGTTGGAAAGTATATTTTATAAAGATCAAATATCTGAACTGAAGGCAAAAAGAACAACAGGAAAGTAGAGCAGAATGTCATTAGGAAGGGGCTAACTAAAGCATTTGATTTACTTCCACCTATTATTTGCTTTTATTAAATATTAAGTAAAGTCTGAAACTCTGTGCTAAGTAGTTTTTTGTGAAACCAAGTTTTACAGGCTAATTGGTCACTCATTTCTTAATACATTAATAATATAAACATGGAGATTTCTTATATCCATAAATTTTGAAAAAATGGGAAATCTAATATCAAGCAAAGTATCTTTATGGAGGATTATCTGAGTCTCTTCAAGACAGGTCTCATTACTATTCGAACATTCTACTTATACAGAAACATTAGAGAGAATATTGCTTGTCACTGAGCTAAAGTTTATGTCCAAGCCAGCTGTACACAACCTCTTTGCCAAATGTTTCTCTGACATTGTAAGATGGTTATATTACAACTAAGACTGTGCAAAGTTTTACTCTAGCAACAATTGAAATTTACTTTTAGAAAAACAGGCAAAGCTGCTGTACTTGGGGTATGGGTACCCTGGTAATGGCTGGCTACATGTGACACTATTCATCTCCTTGTAAAGAGGAATCTTCCTGCAAGAAAAAAAAAACAACACAACAAAACACACACATACACATACACACACAAAAAAGGAGAAAACAAAACAAGACCACAAAACCGAAACAAACAAACAAAAAGAAACATTTTAGATGGTTTGATTTGATTTTTGTGCTAAAACATAACAAATAAAAAACTCTCACTGTCTTAACGTGAACACCTCCATAACTATTCTCTCCATCCAAGGTTCTGTGCATCTCCCAAAACCTCTAGCCTTAGTTGAGGGGTGCTTTCAGCTTAGACTGACTGACATTTCTAGGGCTACAGATCACACTAACCCATCGTGGGCTTACAACTGACCTCTTTAGCTATATTGGATTCTGGATCGTCAATTTCAATTTAGATTTCTTTTCTTCTATCTTCCCACAGCCTCAACTAGGTGGGGATAGACTAATATCTGCTTCTTTTCCCTTCAATTCAATTCACTCATCTGCTTACATTCCTGCCTTGTATATACTTCTGTTCCATTCACACAAGACTCACTCCTGAAGAAAGTAAGCACTTTATAGAACATGTTTCTTTATCTTGCAGACTGATCCAAAGATTTCCCCTTTAAATCTTTGCAGAGCCTTAGTTTGGAGACATCTGATTCAGCTCTTCAGTCCTACCATGTCACCTCCAGACAATTAGACACAAATAGATTCTCTGGATGGGACCTCATTGTGGGAGTGAAACCAAGTAGAATCATAGAATGGTTTGGGTTGGAAGGCACCTCCGAAAGTCATCTAGTCCAACACCCCTGCAGTGAGCAAGGACATCCTCAACTAGATCAGGTTACTCAGAGCCTTGTTGAGCCTCACCTTGAATACCTCCAGGGATGGGGCCTCAACTAGCAACCATACCTGTTGCCAGGTGTGGTATCCCTTGAGGACAACCCTGAGTTATGGTACAAAAAATTTTAAATTAATTTACCAACGGGAAGTGAAGTGTCTAGAAACAAAATTACAACAGTCCCTTACAACTCTAATAACAGAGAGCATCTATTGAATGACCATTAATAATGACTACTAACAGTCAGAACAAACTACTGCAATTCCAACTACACATAGGAACAGGCTGAGTGTAAATGCATATTCTGACAAAGTAGAAATATTTACGACTGAATTAATGCTACAACCCTATTTCAGCACAAGGGCCTAGTAAAGGCAAAGGTGTTTCCCACAACACAAAATAAAACAGCTTGAATGGAGCAGTTTAGTGCAACGCTGAAAGCCAGGGAATTGGCCTCTTGAACCTCTCAAGCTTCACATCAGTGAGGAGAGCACATGCTTAAATTCAGTAGCTGGCATGTGGCCATTCACACTTAGCAAAGGGTAAGGCAGGTGCTGGGACCTTAGGACTGACATGCAAGGTTACTTCTGCAAGAAAGATAAAAATAATGCTATTTCCTAAATGACAGAAGGTATGCCCGATCCATAATGACTGGTGAATCTAACAGCTA
Source organism: Baryphthengus martii (assembly GCA_013396935.1). Taxonomy (NCBI): domain Eukaryota; kingdom Metazoa; phylum Chordata; class Aves; order Coraciiformes; family Momotidae; genus Baryphthengus; species Baryphthengus martii. The sequence continues at coordinate 76,087 of VWZK01036905.1, forward strand.
CATCATGCTGTGATTAATAGAAAAGATGGAGAACTGTGGAATTCACAAAATGCAGTCACTTTTTCTTTGTTTCATTATTTTATCACCTTTGTTGTTTTTTTTTTGTTTCTTTTTTTTTTGTCGGTTTTATATATATA
>VWZK01036905.1:76244-181569 GCA_013396935.1 Baryphthengus martii
CTGTAAATAAGAAGATAAAGCCCAGTATTTAAAAAAACTGGGGTGGGGAAGACAACAGCTGCCAGAAAGAGTCCAGCTGTGCAGCCTGAGCTCTGCTTTCAGGCATGTTTTGTGCAAAGTAAGTGAAACTGAAAGCTTATAATAAAAGACCAGTGGTCTGCAAGGTTTCGCAACTTGTTTTGTAGCTCATAGGAGGTTTGCTAAGACGTGCTGGCACAGATGAGAAACAGAAGTGAAAGCAGGGAAGAATTTGCATACAGAGTGCAGATTTCATTGTTCGTGGCAAAGCTGCCCTTGATTTGCTTCAATCGTTGTAACAATCAGCCCAGCCAACTGTTTACATGCTCTCCATTGTGCTAGTGTTGGCTAGGAAATGGCAGGAGCAATGAGATTTGCTTTCTGCTGGCACTCTGGGGAACAGCGGGAGTTCACACACTTGACAGACAGACAGACAGGCAGACGGGCCCCTCTTTCCAAGAAACAAGAGAGTGGCTTTCTCTCTCTTGAGCCGTGGTATTCTGATAATGAAGGCAAGAGCATGTGTGGCTGAGAGCAGAATGCGCAGCACTGTTTAGGTTCCAGGGGAGAAAGGGTGAAGATTTAAGCAGTGTCGAGAACTGGATCCACAGAAGGCTTTAAACAACTCCCTGCCCAACTACTTGCACCTAAGCTAATCTTAAATAACTTTTCCCGGAGTAAAAACAGATGAGGAGTCAGGCAAAATGCATTCATGCAGAAGTCGCAATTGAAAAGCGTGTAGGAAAGAACTGAAACTAAAGCTGTATGAAGGAATATGTAAATAGTTGTCCTTTTCCTGGTAAAGGGACAGTGGTGTTGCTTCTTTCATAGCAAAATTGTCATGGTTGTAAATATAATAAGCTCTCAAATTTAAATATAATCACAATCAAACAGAAGGCCCATGAAAGACAGCCCCTCTGTCCTCCCCCCACCCCGTGCATTCATGGCAGTCTTAATGGGTTTAGGTTGATAGGCTTTTCCTTGGCCCACCCTGATCTGATTTGAAATGCATGGATGAAAACACCTCTAAGCTATTTGACAAACTTACTAGAAAGGTTAAAACTGAGCAGTCTTACTCTTAGATCCACTTTCCAGAACAAGGAAAGACGTCTCTGAGGAATAAGGGAAGGTTTAAAACTTCATGGTCCAAAAGTGTTTATAAATCAATCTGATTTTGCAACTTGCATAGTGTAAAGAATAAAAAAATACCCTATAGCTGAGGATCATGGCCAAAATAGGTTTAGAGAGGTCTTTTATATTTTCTTTTCTTTTTTTTTTTTTTTTTTTTTCTTTTCTCTTCTTTTCTTTTCTTTTCTTTTCTTTTCTTTTCTTTTCTTTTCTTTTCTTTTCTTTTCTTTTCTTTTCTTTTCTTTTCTTTTCTTTTCTTTTCTTTTCTTCTTAAACAAGACCACTATTATTTAAGGTAAAGCAAAAACTGACTGCTAGGAGCACACACAGCCAATACATTACTGAGACAGCAATCAGCAATGGGCCATATTCAAATGCCTAAATTTCTCCTTCAAAATGTAGGTGAATTATGCTCCGGATCTTAACTGATTACTGGTGAAGAAATCTCAGTCATCAGTAGTCTAACTCTTTCTCATCAACTCACCAGCTAGAGTTATGTGATATGCACCCCTGAAAAACATAGCCTGCGTGCAAAGTAATTGTGGAACTATGATGACTAACCTACAGACTAGGAGAGTGAGAGAAAAGTTCCTCAGCCAAACAAAACACAAAGGAATGTGTACTTGAAAGCAGAGAAGTAAGACCAGTGCTATCAAAAGGCCGAATCCCCCAGTGAAACAAAATATCCAGGAATATAATTTAATAAGGTAGAAAGCAAAGTAAGCATTTTACACCTCTATTAAATTTTCCTTACAAGTTTTCTCTGCAAATACAGAAAAGACAAGAATGCCATTTCCTTTATATGGATTGTTAAAGTTTTGTTAGTTGTGATTTATTTGTACAGATCTGACTAATGACTTCAAATGAAATGGCTACAGCAGGGAAATGATAAATTATCTAGCATATAACACTGCTTAAAACCTAAACATGTGTTTATAGTTGCTGTTCTGGGATAGCTGCCAAAGAGACATTTTACTTAGCAAGCTATGTTAGCGTAAGTATTTTTTTCCTATAAAAAAACAAAAAAAGTCTCCAAAAATAATAAGACGGGAAGAGAGGGAAGGGGAGGATTCTCATTTGCCTCCTGATAGAAAGCACCGGGAATCAGATTTTCAAAGAAACTTCCATGCTGTTTTAATTAAAAGTTCATTTCTTAATATCATCTGGTTAGAATTTTGAGAAAAATTACATGCTATCAAATATGTAATCTAGTTGTATGATAAAGAAGCAATTCTTCAGCATGTAAGGCTATTGCTGGCTGTAAAGTCCATTGTAGCACAGAAGGGGGTTGTACTTCACTTTTCAAAGTTATTTGAAGAATTAAATTACAGTCACTTCACTGAGGACCAGTGAGTACAAATGACAATCTTGACAATTCTTTGAGATAAGAGAAAAGAAATGAAAATCTATAAATCTTGTTATTGCAGATTCCTTCTGTAACAGTGACAGTAATATGCTTGAAGGAAACAGTCTTAATGATTGGAGAAAAAAAAAAAAGCCTAAAGTCCACTATGGAATATTTAGTGTTAAAAGTCTTTACTTCATTAAGGTCTTTGTAACATAAAGACAGGCATTTACTTGAAAGGAAATAATAAGAAAAAAACACATCTAAAAGTCACTGAATTAGAAGTCCACATTAAATATACATGCCATCAAGATAACAAAAGAGTAAAAGGCATTTCACAAAATCAGAAGTAATATTCAACAGAGTAAAATGGAAAAGAGATTAAATTTCAGCAGGTTAAATGTAAACCATAATAAGGTCAGCCAGAAATTTTTTTTCAGAGCAACTTGCTAGAGGCATAAAAACTATTAATAAAAATATTTTGAAAACTTTAGGAGTAGGAAGCTTGCTAAGAGCCAGTTGGGCCAGTAGATAATTGAGTTGAGAAGGAGAACTAAATGAAAATAAGGCAGAAAAGCTAAGTGGATGGTTTACATCAGTGTTGATGAAACCGTTAGGGACTTCTCATACTAGAGTCTGGCCATCAAGAGTAGTGTCAAAACCATGATCTATCATAGAATCACAGAACCACACAATGAGTTTGGAAAGGACTTTTGGAGGTCATCTGATCCAACTCCCTCTCTGCTCCCCAACTCCCCTAATTACAGAAAGGTTTTGGTAAAAAATGGGCAGAAAGAATGCCATCAGATCATGAGTACCAGACATTATGTACCCAAAGTGTCAAATAAAACTCTAATACAAAAGAAATCATCTACTAATGACTTTAGTCCATTGTTATAATTAGCAAGATAACAGATTTGACACAAAATTTTTCAGAGTAGTCAAACTTGGGACTGACCATTGAAAAACAAGTTTTGATCAGTTGAATTCAATATTCATGAATGCAAAGCAATACACATTGTAGACAAAAATAGCCTAATTATATACACAGACGATGATGTCCACTAAGGGATGTAGAAAAGATATTTGGGGGGTATTGTGTACAATTTGAAGAAAACAGAGCTAAAAAATACCATACTATACTATGACAGAAAGTTAAGAAGTTTAGATACATTAAAAAAAGTAAAATATGGAAAACTTACAAGCAAGCAAGCTACATGCAGTTCTAATTTCCTCATGTTGAAAAGGATATAATTAAGTGAGAAAGGAAAAAACACTGAAAACAAAAAAGACCAGAGGTACTGAGCAACCTTCATCCAAGAAGAAATACAGAGTAATAAGCAAAAAGTGCAAGAGTCCTCACAGGAGGAGAACATCGAAAAGATAATATAGTATAGGTCAAGAAAATCATGATTCATAATATATTTCTCACAGTATCCAAGTATAAAGTCATCCAATGAAATTAAGAAATAGCATGATTACAATCAAAATAACTTCTTTTCACACGTTGTGCCAGTCGTGGCACAAGATGTTGTGCATGCTAAAAATAGATATAAACTAGAAAAAAGAATAGGTGGAGGAGAGCCTGTGAGCAGGCTAATAGTCAATGGTCTGGACACAATCTACTGCAAATCAAGTCCTTAAATTGTTAACTGTGACAAGCTGGGAAGCCATTGAGAGGGAAGACCTATTCCTTACCTGCTTTCTTTAATATTCACTACTGAAGATTAGCAAATATAGGATAGTAAGCTAACTAAACATTTGATCAGAGCTGGTACAGTCATTTTAACTCACATTCTTAAGGAAACTAAGTGAAAGCTGGTAAGTAGGTGGCCAAGAGATAGAAACAAGAAATGAGAGAAGTCTATCAAAATTGAAAAGGCTGTGAAAAAAAATCTGGCCTATATAGATAGAGACTATCACCAAATTATTTATTAAGGAGGACGGGAACTAGACTAAGCTGACCATTTGAAACTGACCAGGTTGTATGGGTCACTACACTAAAGGGATTCAATAATGTCCTTGATTACGTAACTACTTGGCATACACTCTTCTTCTTCTATAAATGGGGCAGCTGGATACAGTGATTTTGTATAGTTTCATATATTGATCCTAACTTTTTGAGACAGCCCTGAGGGAAGAAGGGATGGGAAGAAAATGGAGAGAAATGCATTATGTGAACAAATAAAATATAGTACAATCATGTCTGAGATGCTGATAGATGCATATATTCTCCCTGTAATTAGATATAGTCTCCTAAATTACACAGAAATATGTACTGAACTTTTCTGTCTGGAGAATAACCCTGATTAGAGATGACCTTTGATGAAATGGCCAGCAGGCTGTTCTTTAGATGACATGACTCCAATAGTTTGGGACATATATGTGAGGATGAAAAGTTAATAGGAGACAGATCTTGAACAACATTTGTTTGGGGGTCAGATTGTTCTCCTTTATCTCTTAATCAGTGTTTTTGTAATGAACATTCACAGTCCATTTCTCTCAGCAAGAGTTTCTTCAGTTACCAGACATGGATCAGTTAGGCAGCTCCATTCATTCAGTCCTGTCATTTCCTTGTTTCATTAAAGACAGCTTTCATTTCATAGGCCCAGCATGGGTTTGCGTTTGGAGGAGGGATGAGGAATTCAGCTCACTATGTTAATAAAGCTGTATATGGTTCCAGCTTGTTATCTTTAAATTTTACCCTTCAAGGACAATTGCTTTCCATTAAAAATGATAATAATAATAAATTCTAACTCCGTTGCTGTTGAAAGGCAATTGTTCTGATCACTTTCTGCCAACAAAGGGCTCTAGATGAAAACAAATATTTTACTCTGATTGTGGGTGATGTGGTTCGCTCTTTGATCAGTACACATGGGAGAGAGATTTGTGTGTCCAAGTGGACCTGTGCTTGCTTTATCCTTGTGCCTCAGAAGGGCTGCTGAGACTGTAGCGGGGAGCAAGAGGGCCATATAATTCTTTCAGCCTTGATGGTGTGCTTAGCAACTAACTGTTCTTGCTAATGCGTCTCTTCAGTGTTAACCTTCATGCTGAGGGGATGGACACAGTTCCTGCAGTGTCTCCTGCAGCAATATTTGAGATTCACATCCTCTGCATTTTCTGCACTACTCTGCCAAAATGATACTCCTATGCAAAGATTTTTCAAGATGAAAGTGCCAGGTCCTAAAAGAAGTAGGGCATTGCGATGCACAGCTCGGCAGTTCCTAAGAATGTGATGCTAAGCTCTGAGTGTGAGTGACAGTATGGGCATGGCCCAGGGCTGAAAGCTGTGCCTCTGCTGTCCGCTTCCTGCCAGATGGGTGCTGGCCAGTGCAGTCCAGGGGGAATTTATCCTCAGAAGTTGATGCCTGGCAATCAGCTCTGATGCTATCTAAAATGTTTGAAGGCAATCTCAGCTCCTGGCCTTCCCAAATGTGTCCCATGTTATGAGTCTCCCTTGTGGTTGCTTTAATTCATCACTTTAATTAGGTTCACTACTACTAGAGATGTGTGTACCCTGGATTGGCAGTTACCTTTATGTTCATTTTTAATATCAGACAACATAATGGAGAAAAATGTGTTGGTTTCCTGTAGGAAAACAAGAAGTGAAGATCTCAACTGAAAAGTATGAAGTAGGGTCACAGAGAAACAAAACCAATAAAATTCAGTCTACTTTATGCTTAAAAGTATATTTCATCCTTAGCTGCCCAGGGACCTTTCTCTTAGAATTTCTTCCCACTGAGCTCTACTCTGAGAGCAAATGAGAGAGGCAGAGAATAGGGCTCCCATATGCTTTTGAGGCTAAGCTGCCTTTCCTTGCTGTGCACTCTCGCTGCTCAAAATGGAGACATCTTCTCTTCTCCGACCTGTTTATTATTCTCAATTTCTTAATGCTATCACTTTTTCCCTTCAATTCCCATGCAACTGTCAGCAGGACTGAGTGAGGAACAGAGGTGCATTAAATTTACCATTAAAACAATTTCAGAGGTGCCACAGTATCCCAACTGCTACAACAATGTCCTGGTTCACATTACAGGGAATATCACTGTGAATACTTTTTAAACTGCTTTCAGATTTGATAGTTTTAATATGCCTCTGTGAATGGAAACAAAAAGAAACAATAGTGGTAAAGTCCTCTGAAAACTTTGTTTCTTCACCCTTGCTTTCTTCGGTGCCAGGAACGTGAAAGGACTCTTTTCCAAACAAGTGGCTCATGCAGGCCACAAGTAAGCTCAGTAATAGATATTCTGTGTGGTTCAGAGGGCTTCAAGTGCAACCTAAGTATCTGCATACACTCCTCAGTACCACTTTCTGTGCTGTGTATTGCCTTGATGCTAGTTTTTGGATCCTTTTCTTGAGCTTACTGTCTGCATGCCACCTCACCAATATCTGACATGTATGGTCAGCCTTCCTTTGACGCCCTCTTTTTTTGCCTGAATAACAGGATCCTTTTTTACACTTTCCTTCTCTAAAGGTACAATTGACCTTTTTTTCAGTGTTTAATGACATGACCCCTTCCTGAGGAAGTTAGAGAAGTGAACGGAAAGTAGGTAGATTTAAGCTAACCTCACAACTATCACTAGCAACCAATGTCAGGACAAAAAAACAGGGAAATGGAATAGATGAGAAAATTCAGTAGCAAGGCAGAAAGGTGTGAGAAAGAAATTGAGAGATTAAAAGAGAAACTCTAGGAACCACAATTTAAAAAGCACATACAGAGAAATAATAATGTCAGTCCTTACAGACAGATTAAGAAATGGGAACCCAGCCAACACAAGGAATGGAAGAACAATATTATAATTGTTTCTTGAGAGATATGGCAATGGGCCATTTTAGCCTGGTTGTTGTTACCTTGGGTCATTGCCCAGACTGGACAATTAAAAGGATATTTTTGTCATAGAACCAGTCATTTTATTTCACTGCTGTTAAAAACTGCCGCTACCAACTGTGCACATTGATTTAATCTGTAGCTGTAGGATTTTGTGGAACAAAAAAGCATTTGCTACAGTCCAGAAATCTCAGAAGCACAGCCCTAGTGTGAGCGATCTTGTCATATCTGGAGGACTTTTCAAATTAAAAGAATGACTTTCTAGAAAGGAGGTGAAATCTTGCCTTCTCTACTTCCCCTCACTGGGGAAATTCTAAGTACAAACTGCCAGCCAAATTCTCCATTTATGATCACCTACACTTTTCCTCTTTCCCATACTGATTGTTGACATTTGCCAGAAGCACAATGAATCTTTAAATAGGAACTTCTGAGGACTGGTGTCATTTATTTTCCATCCTAAGCTAAAGAATAGATGGTGCTGAGTATATAGTGTTTTCCATTCAAGACTATTAGCACATCTGTTTTCCAAGGCTCTTTTTAAGAGTTGCTATGTTTAGCAAAGCAGTTATTTCAGTTGCATCAGATCCCACAGGACTGAAACTTTTCTGACATTGAAGCTTTCCTATAGGTAGCTTTTTTAAGAATTAGAGAATTCAATTTGGTTAAATGTATTCTAGTGGAATTGAACATAAATTTTATTTCAAAGGAAGAAGAGGAATTGAAGGGGTGGATTCACAAAGGTGTTAGGCTCTCATGATGTGGGAAGAGACTAAAGACCCCAGTTCCACCTGTACCTAAAGGAATTTAAGTCTATCTCCCAGCTTCCAAGGTAGTATCTTGTTTATTAAATAAACTGTGAGATCATCTATTACAGCTGTTGTTTCATATGAAATCCTTCCGTTGTTTTTCAGTGAAAGACAGAGGGACTCTTCCACTTAGTGAATAAGTATTGAACCTGGAGGTAGAATACCTGCATTCCAGGACACTTTTGGAACAGTGTAGTTAATTAAAAACAGCCTAAAAGTCCCATACCGCAGAGTGACTTAAGATTGACAGTTAAGTTACTGCTTGGTGGTTTTGAAGAGTTGTCATGAAGAGGATGGAAATGAGAATGAAAGCATGGCACAGCATTGACTAAAGGGGAAATAATATGCACATTTTTCCCATCCCAAAGGATTTGGTAAATTTGGATTGAAGTCATGAATGATTTTAAAAACTGTAACTGTGAAATAGTTGATTTGGTTAAATTTATTATTTCTGGGGAAAAAAAAATCCTTGTTTGGTAAGTGTTCATAAGTGTCTAAATATGCAAAAAAAAAAACAAAAACTTAAAAAAAAAAAAAAGGCAGTCAAAATAATCATATTCACGGCATCATTTTTTCATAATTTGTCTCATGCAAAGAGTTTTAAAGTGGCAGAAGTTTCTTGTGGTTTATATTTATATTTTAATATCACAGTTCTTATAGCAATTGTCTACGCCTGATTAGCTCTAAGAAAAGAAACAGGGAGATTTATCTGTAAGATAAACTAAGTAATTAAAAAATCTCATTGTCTATACAATTTGAAGTATAAAAAAAATAAACCATATGAGTAGGATATTGCAGATGATTCTGCCTGAAAATGGGTTGGGAGATTGCTTCCTCATTCCACCAACTTTTAGTTATGAATCAGTTAAATAAAAAATATACAAAATCAGGCTTAGGTCCAAGATCAACACATCTTATTCTAGCTATTCTAATTTTCTGACCATACATCCAAGACACGTATCAGCAGGTCACTGACTGCATTCCAAGGCTGTTGTCAGTCAAGAGAAAATTAAGTGCAATTGTTTTATTTTTTTTAACCTGTTATTCTGTTTATCTAGTCATCTTATCAGGAAAACCAGACATAGAAAAAAAAAAGGAAAAAAAAAAAATAGTCTTGGAAAACAACTTTTTTTCACTATCAATGGAACCATTGAAAAACAATCATTCAAGCCATCTAACAGGAGGGGAGATGAACAAGTAAGGAAGTATACAGATTAGTTTGCTAAGAATCTTGGCACACTATATCCCTATACCCTCTGGCATTTAAAACTGGGGTTTTTCTCAATGTGCTAGAAACTCTGTGGGATTGTGGAGTTCGCTTTGTCATAGAATCACAGAAACATGTAGTCCTCTGGATGTTTTTACATCACACCTATGCTCAAGGCAGGGTCAGTTAGAGCAATTTGCCCATGGTTATGTTCATCTGAGTTTTGCCTCCAGAGATGAGACTACATCAGCTCTCTGGGAAACATGTTCTAGTGCAGATATCCTCACAGTGATTTTTTTTTTACTTCTGTTTTTTTACTTATGTCACTGCTTTCCCCTTATATACACAATCACTTATGTCCCCATCTTGGTCAGGCCTGACTTGCCCTTGTGTTGTGGTTTAAGAGTTAACAAATTGAGGGGGGGACGAACACCTGGTAACTCTAGGACCCTGAGGGGTCAGAGGGCTGTGGGTATTCCCTCCCCTTCCCTGTCATGCTCTATAAAAGAACAGGATGTTTGGGTTTCTCTCTCTTTTTTCTTTCTCTCTCAGTGTATGCTGCTCCTGGGGCCACACCTCAGCGCAGCCGGGCCTGGCTCCATGTGCTCTGCACAATCCATCCCCATCCGAGAGCTGGTTTTGTATATGCTTGCATATCCCTCTGCCCTTCATATTTCCGTTTCCCTGTTTATCCCTGTTACTTATTAAATTTTGTTCATAGTTTTAATTTCCAGTTTTGCGTGAGGCACTTCCTTCCTCATTCCCTTTTGTATCCTCCCTTAGGAGGGAAGGGGGAGGGGGAGAGAAGGCCGATAGGAATCCTGCTCTGTGGGGTTTGCCCTGAGCCTTAAACAGAGACACCTTGGTAAATCCATGCTGCCTGTTCCCACTTCCATGTATCTTTTTTGTGCCTGGAAATGTCTTCAGGGAAGATTCGCTTCATAATCTTCTTAGGGACTGAGTCACTGATTGCTCTGCAGTTGCTTGAATTCTGTTTCCGGTAGATAGGTACAACATACGTCTTATTTCCATTCCTTGACTATATCCTCCTTTATTGTGGGTGTTGTTTTGCTCCCACAGGTGTGGTTAGTATGCTTGGACCTCCTCTTTGTGATGCCAGTTTCACTTTCTAAGGCAAGTCCTCAGAAATGCTGGGAGAAATGTGAGCTTCACAGCTGACATCTTCGTGCCCTTATGAGCTTTCTCACTGAGTGACCGTTGGCAGAACCTGTTTCACTGAAGAGAAGCTTTCCAACAAAAAGAAATATCAACCTGTTACACTCCAGAAAAATGCAGGATAAGGGGCTTCCTAACACTTATCAAACTAGTACAACATTATGAACTGGAAAATCAAGATTATACTATTACATATCTTTGTTATAGAGCTTTTAATGACATCACTCGTAGATACTAAAGTACTGAGGTGATGAGATGCATAAATTTTATAGGTGTTACAGATAACACAAAATCCAAATGCTTTTCTCCCATCACATGCCTATACCTCTTTCTAGTAATTAATTCCACTGAAGTTCCCTGCACCCTTTGGTGCCAGGGAAAGTCATGGAGCAGGTCATCCTGAGTGCCATATACAGGACAACCAGATGATTAGGCCCAGTCAGCATGAGTTTATGAAAGGCAGGTTGTGCTTGATGAACGTGGTCTCCTTCTATGACAAGACGACTCACCTAGTGAATGAGGGAAAGGCTGTGGATGCTGTCTACCTGGACTTCCGTAAAGCCTTTGACACTGTTTCTCACAGCATTCCCATGAAAAAAACCCCTGGCTGCTCATTATTTGGATGGGCATATGCTCTGCTGGGTAAAACATGGGCTGAATGGCAGGGCCCAAAGAGTGGTAACGAATAGAGTTAAATCCAGCTGGTCGCAGGTGATGTTCCTCAGGGCTCACTATTGAGACCACTGCTTTTTATCATCTTTATCAGTGATCTTGATGAGCAGGTAGAATGTGCCCTCAGTAAGTTCGCAGACAAGACCAAGTTGCCTGGGAATGTTGATCTCTTTGAGGGTAGGGAGGCTTTGCAGATGGACTTGGACAGACTGGATGGTCAACTGTATGAAGTTCAACGAGGCCAAGTGCTGGGCCACAACAACCTCATGCAACGCTATAGACTTGGGGAAGAGTGGCTGGAAAGCTGCCCAGCAGAAAAGGACCTGGGGGTACTGATTGACAAATTGCTGAATATGAGCCAGCAGTGTGCTCAGGTGGCTAAGAAGGCCAACAGCATCCTGTCTGGTATCAAAAATAGTGTGTCCAGCAGGACTAGTTATCATCTATCTGTACTCAGCACTGGTGAGGCCACGCCTTGAGTACTGGGTTCAGTTTTGGGCGCCTCACTACAAGAAAGACATCGAGGTGCTGGAGCGTGTCCAGAGAAGGGCAACTAAATTGGTGAAGGGCCTAGAGAATAAATCTTGTGAGGAGCAGCTGAGGAAACTAGGGCTATTTAGTTCTGAAGAAAAGGAGGCTGAGGGGAGACCTTATCATTCTATGCAACTACCTGAAAGGACATTGCAGAGAGATCGGTGCTGGTCTCTTCTCACAAGTAACTAGTGACAGAGCAAGAGGGAATGTCCTCAAACTGCACCAGGGCAGGTTGAGAATGGACATTAGGAAAAATTATTTCACTGAAACGGTTGTCAGGCATTGGAATATACTGCCCAGGGAGATGGTTAAGTCACCATCCCTGGATGTGTTTAAAAGTTGTATAGATGTGGTGCTTGGGAGTATGGCTTAGTGGTGGACTTGGTAGAGTAAGGTTAATGGTTGGACTTGATGATCTTAAAGGTCTTTCCCAACCTAAATTATTCTGTGATTCTATGATTTCTGTGAAAATTATGAAATAAATTGTGGTTCCTAATTGGGATGAGCTGAGGTATAGGAGAATAAAATGTCAAGAAGAAATCCACTTAGTGTTATAAGTACTCATCTACAGTTGGCCAATAATATTAGTGATTTAGAAGTTGTTCCTCTGCTCGGTCTGATTAGTCCCATGCATTGTCCCTGAAAAGCTATTAGAAAAAGAAGAAACCAGTAAAAAAGTAAGAAGGAGAATGCAATTTTTTTTTTTCATTTTACTGTACCAAAAAAAGAATAAAAATGGTCAAGACCATATATCCTCTTATCCATAGGCAGTGCTATAACCTTAAAAAAAATCCATCTAATTTCAAAACCTACTGGATCTGGAACAACTACAGATATCACAGGCCTACATTTTATCATCCGTTGATTCCAAACCCTCTTCTATTTAGATGGAATAATGGCACTGAGGTTATGAATTTATTATGTGATCTGCGAACATAGAATTATATCATTCTGAAAGCGAACGGGGATTTAAAGCACTCAGAATCAAATTTTGCCCTGACATTTCACATAAAAAATTGCCATTGTTGAGCTTGTGCCAACAAAATTTGGTTCAGCTTTTGGCAAATAATGCTTATTAGCAGTTGAAGAGGATAGATCTTACTCTGTATGCCATATCTGATGTTGTATCACTCTTGTTTTCATGGTGAACGTTGTATTCATATGGTGTATTTGGGGAGGGCCAGTTCAATTTGGAAGGCAACATATAAAACTTAGACCTAGCTAAGGTCTGGTGAGATTCTGGGTCCCACTAAAAATCAGAGTAAATACCTGATCTCTGCCTTTCAGATTGCAGCAAGCTTTTTCCCATATGCCTTTACAGTACTTGGTTTGTTAGCACTACCAAAGAAACCTAGATGTGCTACTGTGAAATATCAGCAGTTTGGGACCAGCAGGCAAACTTAATCTCCTTGTTTTTGCATACTGAAACTCAACCCAGCTGTCCTAAGTCTGTTTATTGTATTCTACTGTTACATGTATTTTTTCATAAAGCAACTTGTGATTAATTACTCACTATATACTAAAAATGTCCTGTGAAGTAAATCCAGGCAATGGAAATTGAGCAAAAACTTAAATAAAACCCATTTATTTTATTATATTTTCCTTTAATAAAATTTATCAAAACATGCAAATTTTCCTTTAGCACTAAATTTTATTTTAATCTGTTTCTCTATTTTTTTAATCTATTCTTATATTTCTAACCTGAGGCAATTAAAGTAATGTTTTCCTTTCAAAAATAATAAAGTGACTCTATTAACTGCCCACAGAAATATGACATTATGTAGTAAAAACATCCCTATTCAAAAATCTATAATTTTGCTTAAATCTCGAGTGGCTTGCAGCAGATAATAACACAATGCTCTCTTCATCATTTATGCTCCATTGCAGGAGTCTCGATTTCAAATCTGCTTGATAATAGATTGCAGGGGAAAGAAGTGATTTAGAAAAGAATTTTTGATCTCAGAACATCACCATTTAGATTTCTTTTACATACATATGTGTGTGCAGATGTATGTATGTATGTAATTTCAGAAAATAGTTCTTTCTAAATCAAAGCATAAAAGAACCAAGGAAGTAATCTTCATATCTTACGTCTCGGCCTTGTAAGGCCCTTAGTGCTGCACCTAGAACATGCAGAGTGGGAAAGGTTACAGGACAAAATGAAATAGATGGAATCAGGGAATAATTTCTTCCTGGCTTATGATTTTTTTTTTTTTTTTAATGAGAGTGTCTTAAGTAAACCTTTGTGTGAAAAAAAAATCAGCACCTGTATAGATGGAGGTAAATATGGGTCTTTAGTGTAAGAGAGAGCTCAGTTTATATTGCCCTGTAAAACTTCTCCATTTTAAAATGGAATGTTTGAATAAAATTTCTGAGGCATGTGAACTATCCTCAGCCATCCTGTTAACTCCTAAGCATTGGCAACTGGGAGGCTTTTCCATTCAGCACAGCCAGAGACAGCTTAAAATAATAAAAGGGAGCAGGCCAGTGGTATAATCTGATCTGCAGTAAAGCAGTCTCTGGTCTGGAAACATCTGACTTTAACGTATTAAAATCTGAAAGTTTTTCTAAACTTTCGTTGCCTTCCTATGTTCCTATGGAGACTACAGTTTCATGCTTCACAGCACTGGTCCTGGAGTATTTTCCTTTTGTGGAAGTTCTTTCCTACAGATTGTTGAGATGCTAATAAAATTGGTATGATACAAACACACATATACACATTATATGTGACCTTCTGCATCAAAATTGGAGGTTCAGGTAGGGAGGAAGGGAGGAGCAAAAAAGACTGCCTTTAATGATATAGAATAATAACACAGGGCTAACTGGATGAGCACTCTGCTGTCTTAAAAGTAGGCAGCTCTGTAATGGCATCGTTTCATTCCACGTAATTTGATCTGTTAAAATATTTTTAAATGTCAGTGAATGAGTATCACAAATTATGTCACTTGGCAATCTTTGCAATCACTTTTCCCTCAGAGTCAGTAGCAGGGGCAGTGAACCTGGAAGATGCTAACAAGGCTTTTTAAAGCCCAAGTGGTCTCTCTCCAAACTGAAAATCTCTTAATCTACTCATTGGATTTTACAACTCAAACTCTATTTCACCATATATTTCTTTTACTTTTTACATCCTGAGAAGAAACAAGGAATAGCTTTTAAAATAGTTTCCAAGTGCTACATGTCAGCTTGGACAGTAGAGAAAAACATATGAATAGATTTTCCTTTTCTAAGAGTTTTTAATTAGCACCAAAGAAGCCATAAGGGTCTACACTAGTTATGCTTTCTCAAAGCTGTTTGGAATTTTGGCTACAGTCTTCCTTCATATTCTTTAATTTCTCTGTAACCCTACCTCTACTATTCTTTTTCCTCTTTATTTTCTATATTTCTTCAAATATGCCCATAATAACTCCTTATCTTTGAGGACATCTGTTGTTGCCTGACTGAGCAAGCCTTTAGGTGATCAGCCACAGGGGGCTCAATGCAGTTGCTAAAGTGTAGGCACTACGAAAGCCACTTGAGATGATTACCTGAAAGTCCCTGAGGTATCTACATGGATCTTTGAAATTGGGAAACGTTACAAACCCTTAATCGGCATTTATGGAAGACCTTTAGAACATGATTTCAAACTACTTAACAATACCTCCTGTTTACACTAGAGATACATCTACAACCAAGGTTAAGAGGCCCTTTATAGATTTGCAAGTAGAGGGGGGAAAGATGTTTTTTTTCATCGTTTGTTCATAAAAATGATCATGGAGAGCAACTAAGAATTTACACACAACTAGATAAGGCTCACTCAGACAGTTTCTGAAAATAAAATGAAAGAAATAGAGAAAAGCTGAATGTATGTGCAATTTTATTCTTACCATTGGTTGCTTTCTGTTCTGTGGTATTTGGATCTCTAGGCATATGCTTTTTTCCCTGCTAATATGTTTATGCAAATTTGCTCCAATTGCTACTTGCAAGTGTTCACAACATGACAAGTATTCTGACATATTTATGTGACATACCTTTTGAAGAGATGATAGGGACATTACAGCACCACATTTGCAATGCTATAGATGAGGGCTGTCATGATTTCCATTTTAAAACACTATTTTTAGAAAGCCTCTAATTCTGGAACAAAAATTAATTTTGGACCTTATTTTAACATACATGACTGGAATAACATAACTCTGGATACTGTGTGAGAAACTATCAGTTCAGTAGAATTTAGAGATATAGTGCCAATGAATACACACAATTTGCAAGAAATGGGATTTTGCTCAGATGAATATTCTTTAAAATTTGAGTTTGCAGCTGGTTTTAACTCTGCCGTAAGTAGAGAGGTTTTACGATATAAATGTGTGCACATCTGTGGTGATTTATATGAAAATAAAACATTCTTGTAAGTGTGAAGAATGAATGCTCTTATGATGCAGGTGGTTTTAGACAAAAGATGGTAACAATTCAAAAGACCTGTTAAAATGCTACTGATGCTGTATGGAAAAAAGTAGGAAAAAACAGAACTCAATGACTTGCTGCTGCAAGATCTCATTTGTTTCCTCTGACACTAAGGCACATGTTAAGGATGTTGCACAGACAATTGCTATTTTTTAAGTTTTTTTTTTAACTCTGTGGAAACGTTCCCCTCCTGGAAAATACTCCTTGACCACTTGGAGAATCAATTCTGACAGACATTGTCTTTCTGCCACTTAACAATACCTTCACTTCTCCTTTGGTTTCTCACATAGCATGGTAGCTTCTTTTTAGTAGCACTAAAGACTGTGGAACTTTGTAATTCTTTTCCAAATACTTAACATGTGAGAAATGGATGATAGTCAGAAGTAGTTCTCTTAGGGACATCAACAATTGAGGAAAAAAAATTACCTCCCAGCATCCTCTGAAATTTGCCTGAGAGGAAAAGTCAGAGTGAGCGAAACGTAGAGTGGACTTCTGTTCACTGTGATCTTCTGCAAAACCTATTTGTGTTACATTCCAGCAAGAAGTTTCTGCCACTACAAGAGTCTAATCATCCAGCAGACTAGTAATGTCTCAATACTGTGCTTCTGCCCAGAATCTCCTGATATTGCCTTGGAAATTCTTAGGTCATGTACTAGCAGAGTTTCTGTGATATTGTTGACCCTCTATTGTCCTGTGTGCTCATTTCAGAAATCTAGAGTGGTGCCACAAGCACCTCTGGCTTGGACAAGTGAAGCTATTCTGTAACAAGTGGGAAACGTGAGGCCAATTGTCTGTGTTCTAGCAGCCATTCTTCTATATTGATGAAATACCACACCTTCAACTGATCTACATGTAAATATGCCACACCACATCTTTACATGTCAGATGATGCTCAAACACCTTTGTTCAAGGATGAGTCAGCTCAAAGTATAGGTGGGTGAGGTCACAGCTCCCCTGGGAAGATGGAGGATGACAGTTATCCGTAAGGGTCTTCAAAAGAAGCTGTTTGAAGGTTTCTCAGCTGAGATCTTGAACAGATGACAAGAATTCAGTCCAGGCACCACCTTACACCTAGACAATCCTGCTCCTCTGTAAATCTCCTAACCACTAGGTACTTGAACTCCTTAAACACTGTGGCTGTTCACCAGTAAGCCTCCTGAGTCATTACCTTTAGGTGCTCATTCACGTCAAGGAGCACACAGAAACTGGTTTCTACCTACTAGAGAGGGAAATGTTACACAAAACCAAATGCTGGTGTGAGCACTGGGCCAGGAATCACACACTAGGACTTCCCTCACATGAGTGCCCATGAGCTGGCAGCTCAGGAAAGCAGCCAGAACCACTGGGCTCTGGGCATCCTGGCAGGGTACTCATTCTCCCTACTTGTCTTGCAGCCAGCAATGTAGGGATTGTGCATGTCGAAATAAAATGAGAAAAAAAGGAAATAAATCTATCTTACAAGTTAGAGAACTTGGCTAGCAGAGAGGAGAGCTATTTCTGTCTCACTTCTCCGTTCACTTCTAGAATAGTGTGACTAGTAGAGAGCAGAGCTGGGAGCCCAGATCCTCCATAGGTAACAGGCTGCTCCATGGCTTGTATCCATGAAGGCTTCTGGGTCCAGTTTCACCAGGAAGGCTTGGGGGTAGCCCATCTTTTCACTTCTAGCATTCAGAGGTTCATAAATTGTACAACGTGTGCAAGATACACCTTCGTCTTCCCTCCTCTACACATGCACAGACACACAAAGATTGTCCTATAGCTAAATGACAGCTTTCTGCCTCAAGGTAAATGACATAACCAGAAAGTTACTAGGAGAATGGCAGGAAGTAATGCTACTTTTTTCTTCAAAATAAAGCCAGGCATGATCTATTAGGTGGCTGAAAGGCCTCTTATATTTCAAAATGTATATGGCTGCAAACTGGTAAGCTAGGCCTTCAGAAATAAATTGTACTGGCTCTTGATCTAAGATCTGCTTTTCTCCCTTGACTTTAGGAACATAGTTCAAGGGCACAAGATTTCCCCCTCCCTTCTACCTCTTACAGCAAATTTAGGCACTTTGCTACCTAACCTTGCTTTCTACCCTGAATAAAGCCCAGTAAAAATTACTTTTGGGAATAATATGATTTGATCAAATTATTTAT
The DNA here is from genome assembly GCA_013396935.1 of Baryphthengus martii. NCBI lineage: Eukaryota > Metazoa > Chordata > Aves > Coraciiformes > Momotidae > Baryphthengus > Baryphthengus martii. Next base: position 94,540 of record VWZK01036905.1, read on the forward strand.
AGCTAATATTTCTCCTTTTATCCTAATGCTTTCTTTTATTGCTAGGAACAAATGAGTAATGAGGTAAAAATTCTTTAATTCTTTAGATTAAAACAAACCCAGAAAACAAAAAACAAACCAAACCCTTCATATACATAAAAAAATAACATATCTGTTATAAATCACAATCATATAGAGGAAAAAAATATTAAAATTTCTATTTTGGAGATTTTTATGTGAATCATTCCAGCTTTAAGCAGGAATAGCGGTGACGTATCTTCTACTTGATCCTATGTGGAGATTTTTCACAGAGCATAAATCAACATTCCTGTATGGGAAGACAGTCCCCTTTAGTTTCCAGAAACCCACATATTCACTGGTAAATCTATGTCCTAGTCCACCTGCTACCATGACACCACGCCCACTCATGCTAGGTGAGTAGATCACAGAAGCCAATCGACAAATCTCTTTGAGGATGACTTCAGGATGTTAATACACAGAATACCAAGACTCAGGGTTTTGAAGAAGCTCCTGGCACATCTTGTGTTTTTAATGATTACGATCTCACCCTCAGGGCTGTGTGTTACCAGCTCAGTCCTTGTAGCAGAGGACTGGAGCAGATGGCTTGGCAAAACCAAAAGGCTCTCGCCTTTTTAAAAATTAAAGAATAATTTTTGTTTTCTTCTAATAGGAAATTTCATCCTGACGAACAGTATTGAGCTGGCAGGCTTATATTTCACCATCCATCTTCTGTTCAGAGAAAAGCATAATCATCCTTATGTTAACTCCACAGACTGTCTGCATCCTCCTATACAGAGATGAGAGACTATTTTAGCACTTCCAGCTATTTTGCCTTTGGCATCTCCACTGTAGTTTCCAACAAGGATGAAATCACCATGTGTTTATGGATTGATTTGCTTGTTTTTCATAATGTCGGCAATAGTCTAATACAAGCTGGCCTGAGAAATCCAATTACATAGACCAACCACCTGGCTCAGTATTAATTAACGTTAACATTTTTAGCCATTACTGCTCTGGGCCAGATATATAGCGTGAGACACAACACTTCCTTGTTGGATAACCAATCACCTTATCACCTGAAGCAGCCAGATTAGTCAACACCTAGTGCTGGGTTTTGGTAGACATTGATGGGCTAAGCAGCAATGGCACGTGACAGAAGCGCTTCTCAGAGTGCTGCAAATGGAGAAATAGTATTAACCCTTTTCTGCACAGGGGCAAGACGAATTAACAATGGCCTATAAGTTTTCTGTTGGAAAATTTCATATTCCTGTCTGATAACAAAGCATAACAACAAAAGATCTGTGCAACTCAGTGCAATGGAATCTACTTTTGTATTTAGTCAGTTTAATTAATTTCAAAAGATACAGGTATCGAAATAACTTTTTGCTGAAAATGACAACAGATATTTAAGTGACACTATTTATCCAACACTAGTAGCTCTTTTAAAGGCTTTTCTAAAGCCCAGGCTCCAAAATCTTTACTGTTTTGAGCCACGGACCCTCATAGGAGGTCATTAAGCATATAGGCAGTGGAAGTGCACAGCTGCTCCTCCAGTCATACTAATCTCTAGACAGATGCTCTTCATGTTCATGTAGTGTGATGAATGCCAAAGAAACTATTAGAGAACAGATTGACTTAGACTGGACTGTGATCCTTGGAGAACTGATTTCAGACTGCAAGAAAAGCTGAGGGGTCACAGAGGGAGCTGTAACCCACAACAACGGGAACAGAGAGAGTTGCGTTTCAGCTAGAGTTTCCCCTCCAGCATTTCAGAATGCAGCCTTGCTTGGAGAGCCAGGAAAATAGCATTAAAGCAGACTTCCATTATTTTCTCTGTTTGCTTGCTTGCAGAATTTGCTGCAACAATCTTGGCTGTTCAGGTTTGCCCAAATCAGAAATGCAAGAGATTCCTAGACGTTTCTGTATTGATTCCATGCTCATCCTCTGGCTGCTGTGATCTGCTACTCTATCTATTGGGAATCCTAACAAGTAGCAAAGAGGGGCCTTCAGGCAGAGAGTCATTCCTCATCGCACCCTTCCTGGCCATGCAAAGGAGGCCTGAAGACAACTTAGTTGTTATGAAATGGAGAGATCACACCTGCTCCTCTCGTCTGAGGCTGACAAGAAAGGCCTCATGCCGTTATCGGATTTGAGTCCAGGGGCCTGTCTGTCCAAAGAGAGGTGTCATCTGTGATACATCCCACTGTGGACCTTACTTTTCTGACCTTCATAGCTACAGCAGATGTTCTTGTTATGTTGTTATTTTGAGGAAGGGGGTTTGTTGGCCTCTCTGAGCCTCTGGGCTTTCATCCAGCTGCAGCTGTGGAAAAAGGATACATATAATAATAATGGAATCTTCTTTCTGTCGTTTCAGCTTACATCATCTTGGCACCAGCATTCAAGGTAGCATTAGTCAGTCAGTCACAGGGTTTCTGTGGATTCCTTCTTCAAACCACCACCCTTCTGTTTCCACCAGTACGCTATCTCAGCTCTTATTTACCCCCCTCCCAATTGGAATGATTTAATATCTGGTAAATAAGGACTTGTTTCTCTGCTGATCACTTTGCTTCTCCTCAGCTCATACCTCCTGCATATGCTAACTGTGACATTTGCAAAACTCAGAAACCTGAATCCATTTAGTTATGCTGAACCCATGTAAAAGCCTAGCAGTGGATTGCTGGTAAAGTAGCAAATACCTATATTTGCCTTTATTCTATGGACTATTTTTTTTGGCTTATACCATCTATGAGGAACAAAATCTAAGTTATCTCTACCAAAGACTCAAGATTTCAAGCAATATTTCCCTGTACATAACTGTCAAGTAGCTACATCCCTGAAGGATCTCTACTGAAGTGTACTTGTATTGCAAATCATTTTCTCTTTTTTGAATGATACACATAAACATATGTCCATTGCAACTTCAATGCAACTTTAGCACTCAAAGAGTCCCTAGCCATTTTCTATGGGGTTCAACTGCAAGAAGGATCAGGATCTGTGAAAATGAAGAATGACAAGGAGGCATAGAGAACACTTAGGGAAAAGGAGAGTAGTTCAAAATATGCTATGTAATAATGATGGAATAGGCTGTGCAGTCTCATTTGTCAAAAATAAGGAAATGTTATGAGTTGAAGGTCTCTTATAACTGTCACTTGATTTTACAGAAGCTTATCAGAAACCATTTATTTCTAACATACTATAAAACAGTTAAAATTCAGAGTATGTATATATACAGAATATGTGAATAAGCATTGAATTACACGTGGAAAATGTTATGAATCTCATTAGATATGCAGTATAGCTTTGCCTTCACAAATACAATGTTTTGATGGTGACAGCATTTCTTAAACTGTGTCATCCATGCAGGAATGTTTGTTGCCTTTTTCATTCATCTGTGGAAGTGCTCAAGAAGGAAAAAAAAATTCACTTGTTCTTAACATTTGTTTTGCAAAGTTTAATGCATGAAATAAATGAAGTTGCTCTGGTAGACACATCCATACTGATCCAAACAAATAAGTTCCTTCAGCTTCTTACTTCTTGCATGAAAATCCTTCCTTGAAAATATGGCTTGGCTGGAAAACCAATGCCGCTCTTGTACATTAATTTATATCAGGAAGAATGAAAATAAGATGCTCTTAACTTAAATACAGGAGAAATAGCTGAAAGGAATTGCTGTGAAGCAGGTAGGTCACAATTTTGATGAATGTGGGAAGACACAGAAAGACAAGAAATGATTGATTTGACAAGAAATTATTTTTCCACGTTAGCAAGATCTTGAAGTGTTACCGTCTATGTATTTGTGCTAAGGTTACTGATGGGCTAAAACTAAATATAATTCCTGGATCAGAGTGGACATTTCAGGAAAATGAACACTGCCTTCCTATAAAAAACAGGGAATCCAGAATTATTACCTTTGGCAATGAATAAAACGTGCAAACAAACTGTGTTCCTGCAGTGCTCTCTATTCCACCTTAAAGATCCAGTAAGTTCAATCATTAATTCCCATAAAGAGGAAGCACGGAGGCAGCTATCCAGTTTTCTGGATTTCATACAGTCTTTTTCCTCTACCTACCAGATTCCTTAGGGAAGCCACGTGCAGCTTGGACAACCCAAGCTGGAGTTCTTCCTCCTTCAGCTTTGTTTATGTTTGCTATTTCTTCCAACATGCTTCCTATTTTTCTGCCAAATAGCACTTGACAAAAGCCCTCTAAAGAGAATAATAAGAAAAAGGCTGAACAGAAGGTGTTTAGTCTGAATGCTGGCTTCATTTCAGCAAATTGAGAAGTATGTTTCAGACAACTTTTTAACACAAACACTAGATCCTCATCATATTACATGTTCAGATACAAGCACTGCTTTCCTATAGAAAAAGAGCTTTTCTTGCAGATAGAACCTTGTGGAAGGGATCTTAAGATCAGATATTAAGAAATACACAAGAGAAAAGGATAAGAAAAAGAAGGCATTCAACTTTTATGTGGTTGCATTTTATTGTGACCAGGGTTGAACCCTTCTATTTGCAGTTGTGGAGAAAGAAAATATTTTCCTGACCACAGTTGAAGAGAGACCCTGACAGGGCTTTCCTGCTCGCCATCTCCCATGTCATCAGTGTTTTCTGGGAGAAGAATTTGAGGTGGTTTTCCACCTAAGTGGTTACAGCTGTTTCCACAGGATCAGTCAGATGGAGTTTCTGCCTTTGTTTATTTTGGCTCTGATTTTCAGCTGGAGCCCGGCAGGATGACAGTGTTTGCTCAGGGTCTTGGGACTTTGGACAAACATTCCAGAATTTCTGACTTCTTAACATTAATGTTTGATGAATTCTGCTCTTAATTTCTTCTGGAAAAATGTCAAGCCCACTGGGGATTACCCTTAGTCTTACAACAGTCTTTTCTTTTTTTTTTTTTCTTTTTTTTTCTTGAACGAAGAAGAGAAAATCATTTGTTAGCCCATGAAAATGAGCATGGTGAAAAAAATTGGAGAATACAGTTTCTAAAATTGAAGGCTTCAGTTCTTTTGTAATTTTTTTTTCTTGTTAAAAACACTCTGCTTAACACAAAACATCCATGGAGAGATATCTATATATATTTTACTTCTGTAAAAAACAGTTCTTCATAGGACGTTAGTTGGGAAGGTTAGTATCCATAGTTAAGCAGCTATTTCTCAAAGTCACTGTTTTGATAGCCTCAAAACATACTGCGTCAAAACACTGTTGTCAGAGGTGACCTTTAGAAAACAAAATAAACACCCAGGTGAAACTGTGACCCCAGTGGAGAGAATAGCCTTTATCATTGACTTCAGCAAGGTCAGGACTTCCTCCTTAGTACCTTATCTCTTGAATAATGAAAAAGAGTAAGTCACAGAAGTACATCTTGAGGAACATTTACTAGCTCACCAGGATGAATAGAGAAGTGTATTTACAAAAATATGCAAAAATACATAAAAATGCACTGAACTGAATCTGTGATTAAACTATGTTCAATAAGCATACTGTATTGCATGGAGTATCTGCTGATTTTTATACCTACATATCTTTAGTAATTTGCAAGGGATATTTAAACATATATCATACTTACACCATCATCATACTTACACCATCATCAGCTGACATCAGGCTAGCTAGACAACTATATTTAGAGGACAGTGTCTAATTTACAGTCCATCCCTTAACCACTAAGACCTCATCCTGACCAGTACTGTGGACAGCATGGGTTCCATCCAGTGACTCCCACACATCAGAAGGAAGCCAAAGGGGATTAAGTCCAAACAGATCTGGGAAGCCTGTTTAGATCCCAGGTCTCTCTTCCTTTTTTTTTCTCCCCACTTCTTCTTCCTCCTTCAGTGAGGAAAGAGGGAAACACGATCTTCTCAGGTTACAGCAATAGTCTTTGTTGATTTAGACCAGCTGAAGAACTATCTTCGATAATTATGTAGTTTTCAAAAGAAAAAAAAAAAAAAGGAGAAAAAGGAAAAGGAAGGGATTTGTGTAAATATAAATAGACACAGAAAGGTGGTTTCCTAATTAATGTAGAAGCTTTCACAGTAGTGGCTTTGTGCAAAATGTTTCACAACACTGCAGAGGCTGCAAGCAGTGTTGCCCCTGGGCCATGGTCACAGTGTCCACCCATCTGGAGAAGTTAATATAAGGAACAGATCTAGCTTACCTGATTGCTGACACTTCCTTCCCAGTCAGTTCGTGCTCTCAGTGGTCTAGAAAAAGCATATATTTAATCTGTGCCCTTACATTTGGGTTTTCCGTACGTGACAGCAAGAAAGAACTGCAAAAAAAAAAGTTTTGTAGATGCAAAATGTTATGTTTGTATTTTCAAGGACAAAAAAAAAGACGGATAAAATCATAGCATTTATTGAAGTTCATGCCACAGTATGCATCACCGTGGAAAACCCCAAGAACTTTGAAGATGTCTTCCCTGGGTATGTTCAATGGGCAAAGAGCAAGAGGCCCTCAGTTATAAACTTGCTGTCTTTAGTCATTCATAATATAAACTGGAAGTCTTGAAGAGAAAGTTGATTCTTGCCCATATCTAAAATCTAACAAAATTTGTTTTTTGGTATCTCTGTATAAATTTAATCATCAATCTTTCATCTCAGAGTAGAAAATACTTCTTTCTTCCTTGAACTGACAAACTTGAGGAGTTCTAGGTAGTTTTGTTTCTGACATCCTGATCTGAAAGGATGGGAAAAGGATGGTAGCAGAGGAAAATGCACTGTGAGATCCCTGTGGATAATAAATACTGTGAGAGAAAGTAATCAGGGTGTAAGTAAGTGAATGTAAGTGAGGCTGGAATTTTTTTATCTGAAGACAGAAGGAGGAAAGGTAAAACAGAGGGTAAAGAAGAAGACATAAAAGAAAAAAGGGAGGTCCTTTGAAAAAGACTTTGAAAAATCTGGCTGCTCTGCCCTGTGAACAAACAAGACTTCCCTCCAAATGACTGCCAGAAAAAGAGGAACAGCCATCCTAAAGCCACCACTGACTGATTGTCACAGCATACCTTCTACTTGGTGACCAAATTTTTATGGAAAGGAGGAACTAGTCTACAGTCTTTGATTGTATTTTATCCACGTAGCTAGGTCAGCCCTTGGCATAGAAGATGAGAGGAAATGCAGTATTTGGAAACATGCTCAATCTAGGCCAGACAGAAGGTTACAGTGGAAAATAAGGGCTTAAGTGTACAATTCACTTGCCTTTGCAGTTGAGGAGTTCTGAGGTACTGAGATTCTAAGTAGGAGGAAGGAAGAAAGAAAACTTTAAAACGTATTGTCAATATAGCTGTAAAACATAAAAATATTTTTTTTATTCTCATGGTTGTAACGTTTCCATCTTTGGAGCATCTTTACAGAAATGTGAGATCTTACAATAGCAGATGAATAGGGTGTATTAACCAGCTGCTGAAGATACATTGAAACGCAATGTAAAACACCAAATGCACGAGGTGACTGAAACGTACATGTCACATCTCTTTCAGTGAAATTCTGAGCAGCTTCTGATGACACAAGTAGTTTGTCTTACAAGCAGGGAAATACTTGGATATTTAAAAGGTGAAAGTTGAAAGTTCAGCTAATGGAAGAGAGAATCTTTAATGACATTAGTGAAGATCTGTTCATGGTATGAGTGTTGGTTGGATAATTAGTAGAGGTGAAGAATTAGGCAAGGCGAGATATAAATTTGGTGAGGAACATGAGTGTAATACTTGCAAAAGGAGAGTCAGAAGAATCTGTTATAAAGTTGATATTTCTCTGAATCAGGCTTGCTAACTATTGTTGCAACATTCAGTATTCCCAGTGTATGGATCATAGAGGTTTACTGTATTTGTTACCTTTAGTTAGAATACAAAAAAAAAGACTTTCAATCAATCTATATTAAAGCCATACGGCATTTGGAACACACTGAATCCAGTTTTCTAAAATCCTTAGGTGATGTAGTGATACATCTAACCTATCAAATTCCTGGACAGAGTTTAGAAACATAGCAACAGAATAAAACTTAGTTCTACTAAATCAAGTCCATGGCACATCATCATACGAAGCAACACAAGCATAAAGTATGAAAAAAAAGGACATGCTCAAAAAAGTAATTAGGATTCCTTGTTAGACTGTAATTGCATATAGAAACATATCCAGAGAGACTGACTGGAATCACTTTCATCAATAATAATGACTAATTGCAACCATTGAAAATGTGTTAGAATATTTATCCAACTATTTCTGCTGCTAGTTTATATAAAACAAAAGTAAGGAAATCTGAGATGGAGACAGCACTTTATAACTTCGATTGGAAGAAATATCAGCATCGCCAGCAAAACTGAACCATTCCTTACACATGCAGAGCAGGTGGGCATATAAGAAAGTCAATGAGAACCAGTTTACACATCAGCAGAAGATGGCTGTAAAAATAGAATTGCAGAGTCAAAATGAACTCTGAGTAAACTAGGGGAAGGTTTTGTTAAGAGACTGACAGCTGCAGTATTAAAGTTCGTCACATAATGCAGTGTTACAAATATCACACTATATCAGCACGATAGAGGAAAACAAGAAGAATGTTCTTCATGTCTTTCCTTCTTCATGTCTAAAGCATTATCTTCAGCTGTTGTGCAGCCACTTGCAGTAGATAAGAAATTAATCTGGAAGGAGTAATTGTACTAGAAGATACAGATGAGGCTGCTGTTGTCTTCACAAGGCTGATTGTTGTCATATCAATTTTAGAGTAATATATAATATGCTGATAGAAGCAATCTCAACAGAGGCAAGTAATACTTTTTCTCACTCACAGTGCAAAACCTATGATAAAAAGGAACACACCTGATGCTTAAAAATGGTGCAAATCAGAGGGAGAATAACTAAGGGAGACATTCTCAGTCACATTTTATGAAATCCTCTTGTCTGGCACAAGCCTGTCGGCCAGCAATCAGGGAGCAGCATGTTTTTATCATCCTCAATGATAAAAAATTATAGTATATATAATATATAATTATATCCTAAATATATAAATATATTTGCTACCCATGGGAATTACTATAAATTCAAGCTCTAATCAAGCAAAATGTTTTAGTACCTTGGGGAGCTCTTCATAAATTATCTCTGCAGATCAGGCTTGAAAAACACTAGCAATGAAGTGTGAAAATGCTGGCACTGTTTCAGTGACCAGTGGCTTTTCGCTGCTGGAAGAGACACTTTAAAAACCAATAGGTTAATTAAAACTTTTCAAGAAAATTACAGACAATTATTTAGTGTATTATTTGATATAAAGATTACTGGTCTTCTATCTTTATTAGGCTACTGGAATAGGCATCAAATTAAGGTTGTAAAGTACAGCTACAATTTCAGTCAGAGAAAATAACCTGCTATAATAGGAAAGATAGAGGAAAACAGGTCCAGTTGCACTGAAAAATCAGTGGGACTGATCATTCTAAAAAAGCCATTTGGAAAATGCCTCAACCAGTCACTGTCACAAGGAGGTGTTAAGGGCACCAGTAACTCTGTGAACCAGTAGTTGCCAGCTATGTCTACAGCTAATTATTTACTGATTTCTTGCAGTTCCTCTGGAGCTAATTTTACTGAGTAGAAGGAATCAAATTGTTAGTAGTAACTGTAAAAGTAGTGGTAATTTATTGTTCCAGATAGTTTTCCATTTGCCTTTTCAGCAGCAGCCTGCAGCAAATACAAGGCTGTCTTGTCATTGTTGCCTGTCATTCATTGTGCTGGTTTGCTTGTCTCAGAGCAGAAGAGGTAAGGCAAATGCATGTTCTGAAGAAGTGTGTTATACTAGTCAAGACTGTAAATATAGACAGGGCATTAAAGCACCTCCCACTGAACCACATAAATAGCTTTGTTGAAACGCAAGCTTTCTTTAAGAAGAAAAATGTTTCCAGCTGAACTAAAGGTCTTTAAAAAGCAATTGTTCTCTGATTTACTCTATGCTTTCTTAAAACAAAATAAGCATGCCCACACATAAAGGAGGAGGTGCATGGATGAAGTGTTTCTCTCATTTAGACAAGCTTTCATGTTGAACTGATCTTGTTTTGAGCTGCTTTTAGCATTCTCTGACACAGTTAACAACTCAAATATTTATTTTAAAAGGCAGAAAATTATTGCTAATTTTATGTTGGCAAACAGCCAGCCCATGCTTCATTTGGGAGTTAGCAAAGAGAAACAATTATAAGAAACATCCTGCTATCTAGTGGGCTGGTAATTGTATTATAATCAATTTAACAGATTAAGTGTAAAGGAAAAAGGCTTCAAAAAGGAAACAGCTCAATTCTAGACTTGAATCTCAGTCAATGTCCCCTCAACCATTCTTATATTACACCTTCTCCAGCTGGAACTCCAACCCCGCATCTTCCCCACTATGTTTTGGTTTTTTTTTTTCTGATGTGTTTGTTGGGTATTTTTTATTACTCCTCCCCTCCTCACTCTCCAAGTTTCCTCTCATTCTCTTTCCTTCCAAATTTGATGCCCTTATTCCATTATTTCCATTTTCCAAGGCATTTCTATATCTTTCTCCAACTTGTCCTCACGAAGATCTCCAAACCCAGCCATCTTTTTATCCAGTGACACAGGCAATATGATTCACAGCTGTCTTCTTCTATTTGAGAGAGAAATACACTATCTCTTGTACATCCAGGGAAAATATCTGTCACAGAGGCAGATACCAGCGAACAGGTAAACCACAGCAAACAGAAGGCAGAGTATCTCAGATAAGTCAGGCCAAGAGGACCACCAGAGACATGAACTCCAACCATCCCTTGGATCAGTTACGTCATATAACTACCTTTGGGACAAAGAAAGGATTTGGGCTTCATCTTTAGGAATGGCAGTTTTATCCATTTCAGAGCTCAGAAGCAGCTGAATTGGAATACTTTGGACATGCTCCTTTGGACTTCTGTGTGTCTAGCTAGCTGGGGTACTGCTAATGAAAAAGTTGCTTGATGAATGCTAGATGCGACAGTTTTTATGAGCTAATCAGTGATTCCATGCTCAGTGTTATCAAGGCTTATGTAACACCAGCTAAGATAGAGAGATAAGGAGTGCAGATAGACATAAGCTACATCTGGACTGCGCATCCAAGGTTTTCTTGCATCCCTGTTATAATACCCCTGCCCTCCTTCTGCTACAGTCCCACCAATTCTGAACCTGTAGCTGTAATTTTATATTGATAATTCTATAGCATTAACATCTAATTTGATGTTAATTTCCACATCTTTTCTTGACAACAATAACTATCCACTGACTATTCCTCATGTAATAAAAATATTTCACTTTCATTAAAGATGAACATGAAGTTATATGGACTAGTGAAGGGCCTGAGCTTTCCTACAGAAGCAAATACCTCCTTTCAATTCTTCTAACTGTCCAGAATTTATTTCATTGAACAGAAGGGCTTAGCTGAATATTAAAGTCAGGTTGTGCAGAAGAAACCTGTTTGCCTTCAGCTTTCACTGGATTTATCACAACTCCGTTTGCAGCACATTTTGAAAGAACATATTTTAAGACATATTGCTATACAACAACTAAATCTCAGTGCAGATAAATCACAGATCCCATATCTGGTCTGAACAGGCAAGAAAAAGAGGAAGGGAAAAGGTCTCTGAAAACTTTTACAGTTGGCTAAGGGAGAAGCATATGGAATTTTAGAAGGACCATCCTTCTGACAGTTAATAACATCTTTCACTTGTAGAGAAGTGCTTGTCAGAATAGATCCCGAAGAGTGTTATGCAAGTCCAGCTACTCTATGCACAACATCACTGAAATGCACCAAGCTATCCTCTGGAGTAAAGGGTAACTGATATTGTGGAGCAAAGGGTTATGTGACTGGATGTATGTGAAAGTATACTTGTTATAAACCGGAATACTAATTCACATCAATGAAGAGCTTGCTTGGATTTATAAAGGAAGGAGGCATCTTGACAAACAATTGGCCTGCACCACACTGAATGTGAAATGAAGAGAGATTCTCTGTGAAGAGCATAAAGAAAAAAAACGTACTGTCTCAGAAAGTATCAGGTAAATCTTTAATGAGCATAGGATCATGTTCAAGGGAAAGATATTTTGTCTTGAATGGCTCACGAAAACACCATCTCCTAGTGTGCTCACTGATTTCAGCCTAACTAAATTGACATGTCCATGGTCTGGTTTTGCTTGGTTGCTTGTCGTGGTTATAGGCAGTGCAAACCTCACATTGAGATCACTAAGTCTCTTCTGTCAGGTTTTGTGATAAACTATGGTTGAAAGCCTGATGAAGAAGCTAGTGTCATGAAAAAAATAAATTAGCACAGAATTGTAAAAAAAAATCACATCATAAAACTAAACCATGTTGTATCCACGGCAACTTCAGAAACCAATGCTCTTTAACAGCCTTGCCTGGAATCATGTAAACTGCTTTGGTAAAACATGAATTGTGGCAGATGGATATGTGAAAATAAAAATAACTTTGCATCCAATCTATTGCCCACACGGGACACCCTTGAAATTCAGTGTGATTTATATAACCCTATCAGGAATCATTTTGTTCTGAGACCAAGGTAGAGGTAGCATTTTTTCCATACATCTCCACAGAGTTAAGAATGGGTTCAGCAGCAGCAGTGTAATAACTAAAGCCAAGCAAGTATAAATACTCCCTGGCACTCTGAGGACTAAATCTAACCCTCAGCTCCACAGAAGAAGTGCTGTGAGTCTGTTGTGCCAGGAACAGGAGTAGTTTTGAGCTTTAACTCAATTTCACAGGTAGCACCTGCTTCATGGCATTGGTTAGAGCCACAGATTTGCTTTCAGTAAGCAAGAATCACGAAGGAACCATGACAGAGATGAAAATAGGGCCAGAGACACATTAAACCAAAGTAGCCTCCCTAGAGAACCTTCAATAATGCTCTATGGAACTGTGGTAGAATATAGCTTCACTGGTTGATTTTTCCTTCAGAGAAGAAAATGTACCTTCAGCTCAGTATAAATCTTCATTGAACTAACTAGACAAAGTTAGTTTCAACAAAAGTTAGAACCTGGGTATGTGAGCACCAGATTGCAAGCTACTGCTCTGATTTCAATAAGCCTTCCATTAAGGGAGCTGTGTCTTGCTTTATGTGTTTGGCACTTGTACAATGGCACTTGAACAGGCAGGTATCCATCACTGCAGGGAATGAGGACAAGAAATGTGGGAGAATTAGGAATTGCTTCAGGATCTGAATTGACAGTTCTGGTAAGCAGATTTCATATTTATTTGGAGGTCTGAGCAGACAGGAGCCCCTCACTGACTAGGGGCATAATCTATTCAGTGCATAAAAAACCACCCCCTACACTGTGGCTCTTTGCAAGGCAAGAACCCTGTGCAGATAAACATGAGCTACATCTGGATTGCACATCCAAGGTTATTGTATCCCCGTTATAATATCCCTGCCCGTGTTCTGCAACAGTCCCACCAAGTATAAGCAGACTTATTTCTGGCTATTTGTAATTATTTCTGAACCTGTAGCTGTAGTTTTGTATTGATAATTCTATAACTTTAACTTGATGTTAATTTCCACATCTTTTCTTGACCCTATCGGTGCTCTTTATTTTTTCATCTCCTGGAAATTAAATTAAATCTATCAAATTCATTTTGTAGAATCTGATAAGAAGGCATCAGACAGATTACTGTTATCTTTACAAATCTGAATGTATGAGGTCAAAGTAACTCAACTTCAGTGTAAAGGCTCTGGAATAACATCACCATTCCTGAGACTGGTGTACTTTGCCAGTGCTGGAGTTCAGAGGCATCATTCATGAATGGCAAAAAATATCCCTTCCCTCAGGAACACACATTACTTTTTTTCCTCATTTTAATAGTGTTATCAGGTAGTAATATGTAAAGTCTGTCTTCACCTCTAGCTTATCATATAACTAACAAAACCAAAGCAAACAAATACCTAAAATGTGTGCTTTGCAAATAGGACCTCTTACACTGGAAATGCCATGCCTGCCTCTCATTTCCCTCTCTTCTGGAAAGCTCCTTGGCCCTTTCAAAAGATGCAGATCACATGAACCCCAGGAAGAGTTGTTTTAAGTCAGAATGAGGTCCAGTCCAGAAATGAGGTCAAATGCAATTGTTATGTTAGTGAAACAGGGTGACTTCAGGAATAGGCTGTGTAAACACTGAAGGCAATGTCATGTTTCATTGTCAAAGTGCACTAGGGGTTGAGCTTGCAAAGCTCTACTGCCAATTAATCATAACTAGAGAATAGCAGTTTATATTACCCCGTACCTTGCTGAAGTCACAGATGAGCTCTGCAAGTCTATGAAGAGACCCAAGGTATTTTGGGTAAAAAGCCCTTTCTCTCATTTTGCCCTGTTCTAGCATGTCGTCTTCTGAGCAGGCACATTTGCTTAGCCGTTTGTTTAATTGTATGCAATTAATTTTACTTTGTTTTCAAGACAGAGTTCAAAATGCAATACTCTTTGTTGCAAATATATAAGACCACACTGTTTTTCGGTACTATTTTATTTACTTGAAAGTGATTGCTTTGTCAAAGGGGCGTGTGAATTATAGCACTACTGGAAAATAGCTCTTTGAAGACTGCGGAGTTCTTTCCAGTTATCAGATAGGAAAGAATTGTTTTCTTCTCCACATTTACACTTTTCATTCCACTTGTCCTATCCAGTCTCTTTGGCTCCATCTTGTGATATGCTCGTATTACAGTCTATGCATCGTAATTGGCATCTCCTTTACGCTATCTCAGAACACATTGGTGTTTTTTTAATAATCAGAAAGTTCCATTTACCGCAACTTAGGGCCCTGAAAAACGGTGGGAGTAGAGAAAGGTCTAGCAGTGTAATCCCTTTATACTACAATGTAAGAAATGAACCTGGAACATTACTAACACTAATAGTACAGTTTTTCATAATGGATATTTTTAATAATAATTACAATGCCAATAAAAATACCAGTTCTTTACAATGTTCTTTACAATAAGCCTTATGTGAAAACTCAAAGAAGCTTAATATAGCTGGAAAAAAAAAAGTGTGAATTATACTTTTGAGATATTAGTAATATTGTATTTTTGGTATAATGTGTTTTTGCAAAGTGTGTGTGAAGAAACTGAAGCAAATGATGATGTCATATTTCTAAGGTACTAAAGGTAGTAAAAGGAGTAATGTGTATTATTAACTAGTGTGTGCAATTTCCTGAAAACTGTAGTATCATATAATTCTATAAATGGTTTAGTTTTGTCTTCCTTATGGGGATAGAATAACTGTATAATTAATGTTACATACAAGTGACACTGGAAATAAACTGAAAGGAAGAAATAGACTCCTGAACTGCTGTAAACTCTAGAAATACAGTATAGCATATGTCAAGATCCAGACTATATCCTGTCAAAATTAAAGTATGTCCCAGAAAAACAGACTGAGCCTGATTCCACTTGCAGAGACACTGGTACAATTTGGACACAGACTCACTGAAATCACTGGTGTGAGGTAGAATCTTTTTGTGTTCAGAGTTTGTCACGGAAGGGATTTTATGGTAGAGAAAGGAAATTTGAGATTACTGTCTGTTTAAAATGGTCCTTTTGAAGCACGTATGTAGGCTTTGTTATGCTTTGTGCACATACCTCTGTAATGCACACTGCATACAAATGCACATAAGACATTTGCAACTTACAAGGCTTTTCTGAAGACCACTTCAAGACCTCACATCTAAGCTGTAAAAGTCTCCACAATACATCAGTTTAGGAAGCTCACCTCAGTTATTTTGCTAAAGCCTTACTATTACTCTGAATGAAAGCAAAACATAAAAAAACCTTGTCATCTTTTTCCACGTCATTTAATTTTCTTTTTTTTCAACAATTTTCCTGTTTTACTTTGGAAATCTCTTTACTTGGCTTTCATGTTTCCTGCATGCATCACTTCCTGTGCATCACTCACATCCTGTCCATCTCTCCCTTGCAGGTGGCATCGTCTTTGCTAGAGAGACTTTGCTTTGTGTACTGCATCACATCCTGCTCTGCTCCCTGTCTCCCTTGGGCCCAGAAGCCATCCATTTCCTTGGGAACATTCCTGTACTGGAAAGGATTGGCGTCATCCTTCATTGCAAGCACTCAGGGGTCTCTGCTGTGCATGAACACAAAGAGAGGAAACAAGGGGAATATTAAACTTTTGAGGAATATGGTAATTTATGAGAGACCAGCGTTTGGAAACAAAAGCCAGCGGTGACATTAGAGGGTCAAGAATAGTTTCCTCATGAGAAATGGAGATGTTGATATCATCAGTCTTTTACCTTCCAAGCTTATGAAAATAACTTTCACCAAAGGGGCTAAATGAAAAAGCTATATTTCTAGACTTCCTAATGACACTTTGTCCCAAAAAGCCAATGGACTACTGTTGTCGTCACTGTATTTTCCGGTGTCTTGCTGTAAATATAGATGACTGTCCTTTATACTGCACTTCTATATACAAGAAAGTGAGTGTGATGTAAAAGGAAAACATTAAAGTAGTGAAAAGAAGCTATCGTTTTCAAAGATCACTGGTTCTAATACACCCACCTCTGTATATAGTTCTCAGGCATCAGCACTATTAAAGCCACCAAACAATTGTTTAACCTCTAATTTTGTCCTCAAAATAAAGTCACACCTGTGCTTTCTTTTAAGAGTATGGCAACAGCACTCTATTTTGGTAGTGCTGCTCAAAGACAGGCATTGGAGACCATCGACATCAACAACATTCTTTACAAATCGTTGCTTCCATCCATGATTTTTATAGAAAACAATTGTATCTTAAATTCAATCTTAATTTTCTTTTCCACTTCATGTCTCCCATTTGAGCTAAGGAAAATGAACTAACACCAGGAAAAAAAAAAAAAAAAAAAAAAAAAAAAGCAACATTCTGTAATAAGAAATAATCTCCTGTGAGAAGAATCTCAAAATGTCATGGTGTTCACAAGCACTGACAAATATATCAGAAGGGTTGCTAACAAGAGACGTTTGGTATCTGAGCAGTCAAACAAGCTACTTTTCGTCCTATCAGGAAACAAATAAAAAATATTCCACATATACCATAACTCTGTACATCTTCAATACTGAGTGTTGAGTGACTACACCAGCTGAACCAGTCCCTTGTGGACAACTTCCAAATATGCTCCATTTAGATACATGCTCTGACTTGTTTACAATAAGTGTATACGTCATGCTTCTTGAAAAAAAATATGAAAGCATCCATGTTTTGGAGAGTAATGAGTTTCCCATCCAGTTCTTCTACTCATGCCTTTTCAGCTGAGAGTTTTGGCTGAACCTGGAATGTTGTACATGTGCAAGATGTGCTTTCATATGAAATACTGTTGATATGACCTCAAACTCATTGTATTTTTTGCTTCTTGTTTTCATAAGACTCAATTTTTTTGGCTTTTTGCCCGACCTAAAGATGCAGGAAATGGGCGTATCAAAGATTTGACATTCCTTCTTGTGAAAGGAAGGGAGCGAACCCATTATACCTCAATTTTCTGAGCACAGCATTTTTTCCCCATCTCTCTACCACTTCTGTGCAATTCTGTTCTATTTCAACCATCCTCTTCATAAACCCATGTGGCTCCTCTGTGCATTTCTACTCAAAGTGATGAAGTGGTGGGAGCATTTTCTTTTGTATCAGGTATAAATACACTGTGCCAGTTTGGATGTGTGGCACTGCTTTCAGTGTTCTGCAAGTGAGACCAGGAACCAGTCTCACCTCTTTCCAGATAGGATAATTCTGCTTAAGTGAAAATGCCCTACTGAAGCATAACCCTCTTTTACTTTTCTAGTTTTTACTTTGTAGAGCCCTTAAAATAAAAGATCTCCAGTAAATGAGAGCCAGCTCTTGCTCTGACACCTCATGAAGTTGGCCCTATTTCCTTAAAGGTTTCACAAGAGTCTTTGCTACTGTTAAAAGCCCAACTATTTGAGATTTTCCAGCCTGAAAATCTAATGCTTTAAGGTTGTCTTACTCCCACAGCTCCAGTCAATCAAATCCACTGGAGTCAAGTTTTTGCTTGGAGCAAAAGGTGTATCAGTTAGGCTCCAGTAATGAGTTACCCATGCAGATCAGAAGCTCAATATCCCATAAAGGAGTGTAGCAACATCCAACTGCTGTTCTTAAAATGAAATACAACTTTGGAGACAGTAAAATTTTCTTTGAAGTTCATATCAAGGGTCAATGATAATGCATAGAGGACAGAGGTGGCCTGGAACGTGGGTTCTCCAAATGCAGATTTTTAAAATACAGCAGATGATTTTAATGTTTTTAGTCTTTATATCTCTCAAGTCAGGTGGCTGGTTCCCAGATAAGATCAAAGTTAGCAAGTAAAGGATTAGTCATAAAATCTGTGATTGAATTCTTTTGAGGACTGCACTGTCTGCTTTCTTTGCTCCTTTATGGCAGGCAAGGAATCAAGCTCAGCCAATGCAAAGCTCTCTTAAACTGCCACCTCTGAGTCCTCATCAGTCCTTTCTGAAAGCCAGCAAGTCTGAATTACATGGGATATGCAAGATAGTAGTAGTGTTTCCATATAGCCTTATTTTTTTTTACTTTCCCTTTAGATGAATGGTTCCTGTCCTCACTTCCATTCCAGTTTTTATTCTGCAGCATATGGTCATTATATTCTGGAACATAATGAAACTGTTATTATGAAAATATAAATATGTGCAACTTTTCAATGGGAATATTGCTGATTTCTGGAGTCATATTCACATCTTGGAGTCATATTCACAGCTAAGTAATATAGGGATGGAATTGGCATATTTGGCTAATGTTTCCTTTATTAATATTTTTTTTTTTTTTTCATCCTGCTTCTAACTGTAGGTTTATATTCTGCATGCACATAAAGGTCTCTTGCAGAATCACCACTATAAAGAGATTTTGAAAATGTTACTGTAGCTCTGGCCAGCATGAATTGCACTGGCTTGCATTTTTCAAACCTTTCTCACTGTTTCCCTCGTGACAGATGTAATGCACATAATGGAGCCAAGTATTTACAGCCATCTCCTTTCCGTCTTTTTTGGCTTATGCATACACCCCTGAGGAGTGTGCACACAAAGCTCAGGGAAGCCATTAGCTTAGGCTTTAGTGGATACAGAAAGCATGAGATTTACAGAACTTGCCAGCAAAATTCATTGTTCAGTTCCAGAATACATTATGTTGTTCCTGGTTGTGGTCTAGGGGTTAAAGCAGAAAAGTGAGATTCCAGAGGCCTGGCTTCTTTCCCACAAAATTGTCCGGTCTGAAAATTTCTCTGACTCAGTTTACACTTTGTAGAGTAATAACTGTAATTCATCTCTCCCCGTGTGCTGCTGGTACTTCCAGCATACTTTTCAATCCTAAAAAATCCTAGAAAAATTATTGCAGCACCTTGTAGGCAGGCAAAGAGATGACCTGCAACATACTGCACAAGTGGGAATACATAGGAAAGAATAGTCAAATACAAGGGAAAGGCAAGGCTGGATAAGAAAGATAAATATTTGTGAAAGGCTTTAAGAGATACTACAAAAGCCATTCTTGTCCTTGTTTCTGTCACTGGCTGGAGTTCAGATTTTCTAGAACATGGACATGATACTCTTCTCCTCTGCTCTCTACCTGCTGCCCCCTGCCCTATAACACAGAGTTAAATTCCCAAAAGACAGAGTCACATGACTTCTTCAGAAAATATGTATTTAAATG
The DNA here is from genome assembly GCA_013396935.1 of Baryphthengus martii. Classification (NCBI taxonomy): domain Eukaryota; kingdom Metazoa; phylum Chordata; class Aves; order Coraciiformes; family Momotidae; genus Baryphthengus; species Baryphthengus martii. The sequence goes on from VWZK01036905.1 coordinate 114,199, forward strand.
TATGCAGGTATATGTGTCAATATTCTGTGGGTAGCAAGAGATGAATTCTCTCTATTCTCATTAGCCCCTCCTCCTGAGCCAGTGTGACCTTGTGTGTGCAGCTGCAATCTGCTCCTCTGGGACCTGAAGCTTGCCTTTTCTACTCCTCTGTCCCTTCCATTGAGGGGTCCCCTATTGCAGGACAGTACCAGTGCTCAGAGAAGCCCCACAAACTAGGAGTGGGGCAAGAGGAAAAAGAGAAGCGAGTCCTGTTTTTAGCACCTTCTTTACCTGCTGCTGGAGCATTGAGTCTGCAAAAGGAGCATCATCCCAGCCATTCCTAGTGGAAAAAGAGCAGGACCAAGCTTAGCTGTTCATATTAACTGTTGTGGATATCATGAAATCACCATACAGTTTATGGCTCCTCATTTTAACTTAATTTAAAATGACATGCATTTGGAAAAGCAATACAATAGTCTTAGCATTCTGCCCATCTTGATTGCAGTTGTTACAAGAAATATCTTTCACTTCAGAAATATCTTAGGCATGATGTATTATTCAGGTATGAAATCTAGCCATCTTGCTAAATTATAACCTTTCCAGGCTCAGCCTGTGATTAGCTCAACTCTCAGATGACAGGCATGTGGAACTACAAGACTGTTTGGTCTTAATCGAAACCTCCTGCACTCTTTCAGAGACTGTTATTGCATGTTTCTAAGAACTACTGTCCTCTGCCTCTCCTCTAGGTGCCTCTGAGACTTTCCAAGTGTTTACTCTTTTCAGATGAGTAGAGACAGAGGCTTGCAAGTAGTCCATGTTTTCCTTCTTAGGGCTCAGAGAGGTCCCCAGCACTGCAGGTGAGCTTATTCTGTGAGTTATGTTATGTCAAAAATTTCGTATCTGGGGAACATCCTGAAACTCATAGATAACAGGCATTGAACTCCATATAACATCTTCTGCTTAATGGATAATATCTAGCTCCTTAGCTCCCTGACTCTGCACTTAATGGACGATGATGTATTCTGCTCTATTTTACAGCCCTCACACCCCCTGCCATTGAGTGGGACAAGAAGCAGGGAGAATTTCCTGGAGTTTCAGGAATAAGTGTCATTCTGCATTACTCGCACACATGATTTCTACAGCAGTGGATGTCTCTTTCTCTCCACTCTTGCACTCAGACTAAAACTACAGATCAGATGCACAAATATTTTGGGGAAATACGTGCATTATGTCCACACTTGTTTTACCAGACATGGAAAGTGTTACTTAAAAAGCTGAGTACTCTGATGTCAGAGCAAAATGTTCTGCAACGTAGTGACAGCTGGATGCAGGAAGAGCTACAATCTGCAGCTCAGGACTGGCAGGAATCTGAGCCAGTGCCATGGCAACAGGCATCAGTACCTGTCAGGAGCTGGAGAATCATAGTATTCATGGCTTGTGTTATTGCTGCACATTTGTGTCGCTGATGTTGAGGTTGCATTGCAGTTTACATTACAAAGACATGCTTCCTGTACAGAATCGCTCTTGGGTAGACCTTGACATTGAAGGCTGCAAAAACAGATTCTCTCTCTAAATATTCAGACTGTATTTAAATCATGCCCCTAAATAAAAATTAAACCTGACCATGGCTGCAGGAATTTGTGGAAGGAAAAATTGTGATCGCTATTTGCTAATTGGTAAGCAATTAGCCAGTTATACTACAGGACTTTTGAAGCATGTTAAATTGACTAACAAACAAAGCTGATTTGTAAACAAAATGGCTGGATGTTCGGGAACCAATTAGAGAAGGAAAATTGGCAGCAGCTGGGAGGCTGTCAGGAGTCAGACTGGTGTCACAAGGAGGCTGTTTGGAGCAGTGATGGTTTATCTGCTTGTTTTGTTAATGATGAGCTAATTATAAAAATGTAAAAATATTTATATATGTATGTTTATTATACCATATATATGTATATATGTATATACATATATATATGTAACATGTATTTTATAAAGTAATATATAAATATACAATATATATCAAAATGCATATAATTTTGTCTGGTATTTGAAATCAAATTAAAGAAATTATTTCATCAAAATTCTTGCTTAAATATCACATTTGAAAATACAATAACATTAACAGTAATGTTTGAAAGCATTTCTCCCTTTTCAAATATGTTATGCTCTAAAGTATGAGAAGAGCACCCTGTGACCCGTACTCTTGTCCTCTCACAGCTGTGGTGTTGTAAACCATAATTTGACTGCATGCAATTATTCCTCTTGGAATTGGATTTTAAATTTATTCTTCTGCAGGTGAGGTTATGCACATATGTTGTTCACTAGGAGAGAATATCTAGACATAAACTCAATGACCAGCAAAACTATCAAATTAACACAAAGGTAATGTTTATCTCAAGGGAATTTTAGAAAATGGCCGCTGTTGCTTTAGCATTTTCAAATGTTAGAGGGTCACATTCTTCTGCAGTACAAAACAACAGTGATGAAAAGTGTTTATTGGTAAACCATGAGTCAGATCTGATCGTCTGGGTTTACAACAGTGACTTCAGGATGTGAAATATCACAGAAAATCCCATCATAAAGCCGCAGTCAGTTGTGAGTCTTTGCCATGATTACTCAGGAGAGGAATCAAATCTGCTAAACCTCTAGAAAGGTCTTTTCCTTTCTCTGGTCTTATTGCAGCAGACAGGGTCTTTCATTCCAGTCTCCCCCTCACTGAGAACTAGCATTAAAGGAAGAAAACTCTTTTGAAGCAAACTGGAAAGCAAAAATACTGAGATAAACCCTGAAATATCTCCCGAGCATGTCTGAGAAAAATCTCTCTTCAACATCATTGAAAATCGGTTGCATACAAGGAGTTAGGTCCTCTTCTAAATGTCCTCATTCATGTGCTTCACTCTATGAAGACATGTAGTCACTTCTGGTGAAGTCAAAGGAAATGTTAGGAGAACAAGGAAGTTTAGCAGCATGAATGAAGGGTTCGAAGTCTGCCTTAGTAAAAACACTATTACCTTTTTAGATTTACTCGTTTCTGTAGAAGGAAAGAAATTTATGCAGAAAAGCATAAATATATGTAACAATATAAATACTGTATAAAAATTATATGCTCAACACTGGGAGTAAAATAAAAATATAAGATGTAACTACCTGTTACCTACATTGGGGTCTATAAGAAAGCTGAGGATGGTCTGTTTACAAGGACATGTAGATATAGGACAAGGAGCAATGGTTTTAAACTAGATTCTATTAATTGTTCTGGTGTTCTGATGGCTTCTTTTTAACTTTTCAGCCAAATGTTTCTAGTGAAATCTTTGCCTTGGCTGAGCAATCAGCCTCTAATCAAGATTCCCTGACAGCAGGGCTTTAAACGTATATATATTCTCCTGTCTCAAATGTCGAATATGACCAAAATCATCTCAGTCAGAATCCCAGCTGGAACTGCCTAACAAATTTACATACGTTTAATGAACTCAGAGCCTTGTAGATCTGCATCCACTTAATAAACTGGTGCATATTCTCTGGTTAGATAACATCTGACTATTTCCAAGTAAAGTCTTTGTTTATTCAGGAACCTCCTTTTAATCCATCTCTGAACACTTTCCAAATTGCCTGCAAATTCTCATTCATTTGTAACAGAAAACGAAATGGGATTTCTGGATCCACAGTAGCCCTGAGAATGTGGGAGAGGTAGAAGGGACTGATGCTGGGAGGAGGAGAGGGATATAGCACAAGGCTGAGCCCAGAGTGGAGCTGTTTTGCACAGGGGGCTGGTAGGAGCTGCCTAGGCTGCCGGCTGGAGTGCAGGCATCAGAGCCAGCTGCCCACAGCTTTACATGACACAGTTGGCACTGTTGATTTAAACAGAGTGATGAATATGACCTCCTAAATGAAATGTTAGTAATTATGCAGTACAGACAGAGAAGGCTCACATTAAAAGCATTTCATAGCAGGTTTCTCTCTTATTTTTGTTTATTTGTTCGTTTTGAAAAGGAAATTAGCTAATTTTTGAATGAGTTCGTGTTTGTTAACACAAACACTCAGTACATATTCCCTATTGAGTGACCTTGATCCTGTATTTCTTGCACTAGTTCTTCCTTGGGAGGGTGGGGAGGGGGAGAGGAGGAATATAAACAGCTTTCAAGTGGGTGTCAAAAGGATGAAGACCAAAGTGTGAGATGTCAATAAGCATTTTCCTTGTTGGACTGTGATCACTGCATGTGTTAAGGTAAGGAAAAAACCTACAGTTAGGAGAAGACCATACGGATTTATCATAGGAAGATACTCCATCAGCATCTCATTAGTAATCACATTTTTGATCTTTTTCAGGTTTTAGCGGAATGAGATGCTCTTATGTAGCTGTTACTGGTGCTTGAGAAACTATTTTTGCTTAACATCCAAGCTTCAGTAAGAATTGGAAGAGGGAAAGAGAGTTCAAAGACACAAGTTACTTCTATCCAAACTGTGAAAATGAAAAAATGTAACCCCTTTAAGTGCAAGTGGAAAGGATGTCAAAGGAAATAAAGTACTATCTTATGACCAATAACCCTGTGAGGGCTACTCTTTGCTGTAAAATAGCTACAAGGTTTCTGCTGCAATAATAAAAAGAGCTTAGATTAGCCATAGGAACAAAAGTTATGAAAAACTTCTGAACATGTTATTTGCAGGGTTGCATCCAGTACATAAATTATCATTTAGTGTTATTTAGATTAATGTAGCACTAAAAATAGAAGATGGTAATTAAGTCATTCTTGTAGCCTCTAACTATACACTGTAATTTATCATCAAGACCACCTCCCACAGACCTTTAGAAAACTAGTACCATAATAGGTAGGCATTACAATGTATATATCTATCTTAGAACTATTTTAGGCTCTCATTACCATGGTAGCTAAGAGCTTTTTAAGATAACTGATCAAGGAGTCCCCTCGTGGACTTCATATTGGCTCTTGCTTTCTCCATCACTTGTGTATAGAAACCTTTGCTTTGGCTATTAAGGAGTCAGTTAAATGTATGGAAAAGTTGCATACAACTGAACATGTAGTCTACACAGCTCCTTTTTCCTTTTTGAGGAGTTTCAGTTGTCAGGAAAAATTTATAGCCACCCTTTCACCTTCTCATCTGTAAAAAAGGAAATGTAACTAACAGAAGATGAATTGTTTAGTTAAAATACCAGCAGTACAATAGTGTCTGTGAGAGAATGGAGCATTTCAGAAATCACTCATTGCTCTCCTGTAGCTCAGATATGTAAAAAGAAACAAAAGAAGTTGAAAGCTCAAAGGGGAGCAATAATTTAATCAAGCTGCATCATGAGATTATTGTAATGAGACTATAAAGCACCTGGGAGAGCTGTAATATTACTGTCTACCCTAATAATGCTGCTTTCATCTTGTAAGATCAAATACTGAAGTGAAAGCAACAGACAAATCATGGAAGAATATAAATAAGAGAAAGCAACACTCACAAGTGAAGAAATAAGTTATTTATTTTATCTGAATGTACAAGTCAGTCTATCCATTCATTGACCCAAACGGAACAGAGTAAGTTACAGAAAAAAATTCTTTAAAAAGGAAAATGTCTTGGCAGGATAGACCACTGCAATACTCCAAAGGTTTCTGGTATTCTGTTGTTTCTTTTCAGCTTGTTTTGACTTTCTGTTGTTGTTATTGTTGTTGTTGTTGTTGTCTTTTACTCTCCATTCTCTATTTACCAGCATAAATAGGCCATCCTACTTCGCTGCAGTCGTCTCTTACGGACATACCTTGTAAGTATTTTCCTTATGTCTATTCCCTTCAGTGGCTGACTTTTAGCTGAAGGAAGAAAAATGATAATTTCTTCAGTGATTATTTTGAACTTTCTGCTGAGGGTTTTTTTCAGAATAAACTAATCTTTTCTAATACTGATCCATGATTAATACAATTTCTAGACTTACACAGAATTTAACATGGCTTCATTAAAAATAAGGATTATAAGGATATTTTAGCTGTAGTGACCAAGAGGATACTTAATTCCAACCTTGAGATACCTTACAACTGAGGGAGAAAAGTGCTTTTACCCTATCTCTTTAATCTTTTGTCTTAGCGTTTTCTTGAACAATCTCTCCTTGTATATTATCAGCTATCAAAACATATCATTGTGCTTTACAAGAATGTTTCCATCATGGTGCAGGGAAAATCAAAATCAGTTCACGGATATATCTGACTCTATTCATGTATCAAATTATATTTGTTCCCAAAACTGATGATACAGGAAGGAATCGGGGAAAAGTATCTCTGCAAGTGAATTTCTATTTGTAGTTTGTACTGACATAAATCTATTTTCAGTTGGCTTTGAAAGGACAGAAAAAGATCTGGGGATTCTTTATCTTCTTATTATTGGTACCTCTCAGCCTGCTTTAACTTCAAATCTGGTGCTTGTGATCATCCTAAAACGTATAGACCATAATAGTACATGTTTACATATTGCGAGGATAAATAGTCTTTGGGGTGTCGTTTGTCTTAAACAGAAGGTTGTTTGAAAGATCACTGAAGATAAACTATTTTTTTAATTAACCTGGGTGTGGTGAATGTAGAAGATTGTATTTTACATGCATAGAAGCAAAAAGGGAAACCCGTAGTGATTAAAAGGCATTTCTTTGTATTAAATAATTTTCCTAGGATGGAAAATATTAATTATATGTTAGCCAATAACTCCTAAGTTAATCTGGAAAGTCTATAGATAACTAGGGAGGTAAATAAAAAATAAATCTGTAAATAATAAAAATTTTATAAGTTTACACTCTATCCCATAATAAAATAAATCACACTCTGTAGAAACTTTTAGCTAAGTAAGTTTATTGTAATGCCTGAGGCATACTGTGCTTCTTTTATGAAATAATTTAATCCTTTCAGTTGCATAAAATGTTAAATCTAATAAAGGACAGCAGAACTCGCATTACACAGATAATGAGAAATACAGCATTTAATACATATTTAAAAGCTTAGGTCAGTCATGACTTTTTTTTTTCTTACTTTCCTCAGTATATGCAATCTTCAATACCCCCATTAACTAGGGAGGGTATATGTCTTTTCATTAATTCATGTAAAATTTGTGCAAATTGTTTTGAAGTTAGCTGCTTATTGTAGCTATCTATTCAATATCAACCAAAGAGATAAATAATTGCCAACATTCAGCTGGAATGATCTGAATTTTTTGGCCCCACTTCAGTGGAAATACTTTGTCTGGCAATATGCAGATACTTAAATATTCCTAATGCATTGATAGACATAAGGCTGTTCCTTTCAAAAGGATGTTGCATCATTCAGGAACTTAAATTTCAGTTAAAGTTACTGACTTTAACTTTCTTAAGGGTTTTTGACAGTTTTCTTTTCCAGTTTCTTCTACAGCTTTTCTCCTTTTCTGGAACTAAACCCCGAATATTCAGAAAGGGTTTTAGAAGCAAGTGCTCCTGGGTCACAGCTCAGAAAGGGAAGAGGGAGGTGGCAAAACACTGTTAGGTTGCAGCATAAATCAGATGCGGAGAGAGGAGAGGGAGTACCACATTCTCAGCCTTCAGATCAAGGCTACCATGAGACTTGAGTCTCACAAAGCAGCACAAATTGTTGGCTCGTGAGAAACAGAGGTGTATATCCTCAGCAGTGCTCCAGATGGAGTGAATAGGCCTCTCATCCCATCTGGCCTTATTCTTAACATGCCTTTTAGAAGGCATATCATGGAAGTTTTTGGTTTATTTTTCACAGACATTTTTAGTGGTGACATCAATGCTAACTGATATGTGTTACCGATATTCCAGAGTGTTTGTATTATTGACAATGCACCTGTTTACATACTTCATTCTCTAGCTCTTCTGACAGAAACCAGCCCATATGCAGTAATCCAATTCTTCATGGGTCCTTTTTCAGTTTCTCGTGTTACTATGCTAACATTGCTAGCAAGGTATAGCCTGTTATATGAGATGATTTTCTATTGCTTACTAGAAGTTTAACATAGGTTTCTCTGTGCCTGAAATCACAATCTTTGCACAATGTGAGTTTCATGTAGATGATGCTATATATTCTCTAGTAAGCATTTTCAATTCTACAGTCAAGGTTCATGATGCTTAGTTTGCATTCATTGCTGCCCTTAATGTAAGCCAAATAAAGTTTTCCATTTATATTGAAGAAATACCAGACCCTCTAAGTATTTCAGTAATCTATGTCAGTCATATGGAATACCTGATCCTATCTGTTTCATTGAATTATGCTATTCAGTCCCTCAGATGCTGTAATTACTAATTAGCAGCAGAGCGGGTTGGACTGCACCTGTTGCACACTTGCAATGGGCACTGACATACTTGCTAAGCAGTTGTAGTGTTTTTCAGAGGCCTGACACTTCTTCAGTTGTCTGTAGAGGAAAAGAGAGATGAATTTTGATGGTCAGGTGTGAGTGTGGTATTCACCTTTCCTAAAGCTCTACTGACTGAAGTGGGGAAGAAATCATCAGCTTTGCCTAAGCACTACACAGTGTTCTAAGCACTGCAGCCTACAGTGAGTAGCTCCCCTACATAATAGTTGGGACAGAGGTAATATTAAGATGAACCAGTAAAAAAAGTTCTTTTTCCTTTCAAACAGCCACGGAGTACAAAGTGTCATGCAAGCACGCATGGTTTGTGATTCCTGTGTCCCAATGACATTTTCCTTAATGTACTCTTTTCTCATTTGAGGTGTGTGTGTACAATTGTTCTTTCTAGCTCTTATCTGCCTTATTTACCAGTTCTGAGAGATGGTTTATAGCTCCTCCTGTTCCCACCACACACACATACAGGTAGAACTACAACTTGCCTTGTGAAACACAGCAAACTTCATTTCCTGATTTTGTCCAGCTTAACGACTATTACAAATATCTCTGTTCAGTGATTCTCAGTAGTTACTTGCACTTGTCAAATGAAGTTAAGTTTTCTTTTTCTCTTTTGGGAATTGACAAAGAAAAAAAAACTTTTTAGCTAATTGGCCTTGACAGGTTAACAGCAGACCTGTTATGCTGCCCTCAACAGTATTTCACTAGGCTCATGTCATTGGTAATTAAATTTGTCTTAGAACACGGATGAATGTTAAACTACCATTGGGAAGAAAAAAAAAAAAAAGAAAAAAAAAAAAAAGAAAACCCTTACAGCTTGGATTGTATAATGGTCTGTTCACTCCTTATTAGGAAAAAAAATCTGAATTATGCCCCAGTCATCTATAAGGATTGGAACTCCCTAAACATATTTCTATTTTTTTATCCATGTTAGACATTACAGGTAAGAATTTTGTTGTGGTCACAGATATAGGAAAAAAATACAGTTCCCTTGGGAGTCTGAGTTCAAAGTTTGTAGAAGATCATAAAATATACATGAGTTGCCTCAGCCTATGAACATAAAAGAAACACAGACATGGACAATGGGACAATGTTTCCCCATAAAGTTTTTAAGTGGACCCACTGAACTTCCACTTGGAGAACTTATTCATCTTGTTGCATTAAAAATGGTCTCAAATGTCTTTGGTTTGGATTCAATAAAGAATTTAGGCTCCTAATTTCTCCATAAGCCTTGAATGTCTCAATAAGATCAGGAAGTTAGGAGCCTGGATGCTGGAATGGATCTGGATTTTTATATCTATTGCCCTGTTCTGAATGTGTCTGTATCATATTGAAATTCAAAATTTGAAATGACATTGAATTTATTTATTACAATTCCAGAGTGCTTGGATAATAACTGTATGTTCTGTAAGAGGGCTGTAATGAAAAATACTGATTTCTCCCATACCAGCATTTACTGGGTTTTTTTGTCTGATTTGTTTACTACATTTAGGAAAGATAGGAGTCTGAAGTGACTGTGTGCATGTACCTGTGCGTCTGTGTGTTCCTGTATGCGAGCATATAGGTATATATGTGTACAGTAGTTGGAGGTGATAAATAGACACGATTCTCACAATCTCTCCCACAGCTGCCGGAGGTTTTCCTGCAGAATACTTCCCTTAGAAAGAAAAAAAAGACTCATTAGGGTCAACGACGACTTTTACCCAACACAAATCTCTAATTTTTTATTAATTTTTTTTTTTTAATTTTCCTTCACCGCTGAAACAATATCATCTTCTGACCTAACAGTTGGGAAGGTGAGGATCTAAATTGTGTCTCAGATGCCCACCTCTTAGTCTCTGTCAGTGTATTACTAGAAACTAGATTTTATTTTACTCAAAAATCAGTAACAGATAAGCATCCCCTTTTTTTTTTCCCTGGATTGTCCAAACTCAATGCTATGAACTTCCCTATGCGTAAAAATTTTAAGGCATTGCATTCCTTGGACAGAAGTAGCTCATAAATGACACATGGCAACTCTTCAGGCATCCCATGTCTCCAATGCAGTATATGAAGTGGCAGGTTTTGGAACTGAATCCTCATAAAGCAGCCCATGTAAAATCATTTCATTTCACAAGCGTGGATTGAATTTGGCCTGGAGAGACTGTTACATGTTGTACACACAGCATAGGGAAGAGTTGGAGAGGTGATAAACTGCACACAGCTCAGGAGACACTATGTGACCACTCCTGCCTTCTGCAATATACTGAACTAGTCACAAAAAGTGTTTTAAAACAGGTGTCAAAGTAACTGTTTTTAAAAAGAAGGTAAATTTTGGAGACATTTAAAAGAAAACAACCAAACCCAACCTATTTCTCAATAGTTTTTGCTTTGATTGTTTTTCAAACAACTGTTTCTTTTAAAGTTTTAGAATAGTTTATATTTTAGACATTATTTTCTGAGCAGCAGTAGCTTTCTTTTCCCAACTCTTAACCTTGTAAAGAGAAAGAAAAAAATCCTAAGCATAAAATGTTATTCAATCCTTCTGTGTATCTAAATTATTACATTCACGGAAACAGAAGTATCTAATTTTTTGTGTTCCTCAGCACACATGCCTATTGGGTAATAGGGTATGTTTGAGTTCCTTTGGGTGATTTCAATAGGAAAAAAAAAGAACACCCCTTCAATGCATGAAGAAACTAAATTGAAAGCAATCTATAGATGAATATTTGAATTGTTTCCAAGCCTTTTACTGTTGGTCTAGAACTTTTTCAATTTGCATTCTTCTTACATCCAATATGATTCCTCTGGATACAGCTATGGAGATTTAAACCACATCTAAGAGCAAGTTTATTCCTGAAAAGCTGACTATTCAGAAAGTTAGCATCCCATGGCACTACTTTTCTTTTGACTCATGGCTTCAAGCTGTTAGAGATCCTATGATGAGAAGACAACCATTCTCCTTGATGAGCTTTTGGGCAGGTGTACTGGCTCTGGCTGGGGAAGAGTTAATTTTCTTCATAGCAATTTGTATGGATTGGATTTGTGACAATAAAATGGATTGATTTCACACCAGTGTCCTGGAAGTTTATGATTAGTGCTTGCACAGCATCGAGGTTTTCTTTTTTTTTTGAGTGTGTTTGTTTTTCCCTCACTCAACCTGTAGCTGAGGAGGGAAAAGCAATCAAGTAGGCTGTGGGTACACAGGAAACTAGGAGTGGACACGAGGACAGCTAATCCAAACTGACCAAAGGGATACTTCACACCAAATGACACTGTGGTCAGCAATAAAATCTTGGGGAAAAGAAGGAGGAAGGAGGAACATTCATGGCATTTGTTTTCCCAAGTGACCATTGTGCGTGCTGAGGCTCCACTTCCCAGGGAAGTGGCTGAACAGCTGCCTGCCAACAGGAAACAGTGAATAAATATCTTACTTTGTTTTCCTTGCATGCTAAGCTTTACTTCACATATTTAACTATCTTTATTTCTACCCATTCTGATTTTTCTCTTCTGATTCCTCTCCCATCTTGCTGGAGGGGCAGTGAGCAAGTGTTTGTGTGGGTGCCTAGCTGCTGCTTTGGTCAACCCACCACAGCAGGTTAAATGAAGTAACAGCAACCCATATAGGAAGTCAGGAATAAATATATGAATAGCTTCATAAAGTGCAACTCAGCTCTAGTGACACACCTGAATCCCTTTTAGGACAAAGTTAAAAAGACACAACACAGAACCTTGTATTGTGTGTTGCTGGGAGAGAAACGTTGGAGACCAGCACCATAATGTTAAGCCGTCAGTGTTTTAACCTCACCTGGCTGACTTTCCTTGAGAGAAGAGGGGAAACACTCACATAGCAAAGAGATGAACAGCCTACCCAGTTCCTCTGAGATTTTAGTTTTTCTCTCTTCTCTGAAATTCATGACTTTCTCTAAATGTGGATACAACACTGGTAGGATGTTAGGCTTACCAGAGCAAAACCTGAGGTGAGGATAGGGGACTAGCAACGTAGATATCCTTCTTGTTATGATGGTAAATACAGTGCTTGGGGAAAAAAAAAATAATTCTTCACAGGAGCATCAGGACAAATGAAGAATCAGTATGTTTAATCCTTCAAAGTCAGCCACACTGGAAGGACTACTACTACAATAAACTCTTTGACTTTCTTGGGTACATAGGAATAAACTTGCTTTCTGTAATTAAATGACAGGGTTTCAATAAACCACAAGCCACACAAGCATTATGTGCATAGAATTTTTTCAGGCATAGAGAGCAAATCAGAACAATCCCTGTTCATTAGTCAATGCAGGACTTTAAACCATTCCTATGATGCAAAACTTTCCCTTGACTCGGGTAGGCAAGCCCCTACCTCTCACCTCTGCCATTGATTTTCAAATGGGAGCAAAAAAAACACTTACTGCTAAGTGAAAATAGTTGAAATAGTGGTACGTAATCTTAAACATTAAAACAAATCTCCTCTTCTGTTTCAGGAAGCCTAGTTTTTCAAGGGCAGAGTGGCTGAGCAAAGGAAATTGTACTCAGACTTAACAACTTAATTATCACTTTCCCAATTATTTTCCTCCCATGCAGATATGCACTAGAAGAGTGCAGGAACCAAGCTGTCAAACAGGATTGGAAGCAACTAATATTGCAAATGAAAAATGTAGCCATCGGTATCATACTTTCTTATGATGGCTTCCCTACAGATAGCAACAACAACATGGCACAAATGATGTTCCTGAAAATATTCCTGCAATGACCCTTTGAAGAGTAATACAGAAATGTTATGTGAAATTTGCAGGAGCTTTCTTGCCATTTTTTTCTTCTCAAAATTTTTAGCTTTAATTTCATGCTTTCTATTTTTTGTAGCAGTCCAATCTGGCATATACATACAATGGTCATCTTTTCTGGCTAATTCAATGGCAAATAGAAGGCAGAAAGAGAGAGTAGTACAAAGATTTCTTCAACACCCACACTGATAGCAATTAAGTAGAAGGAAATCACAATCTCATGATTGATCTTATAACTGGTAAAAAGATACACTTCTCTGAGATCTGCCATGCTCCTAACCAAATTTAAAATAACTATTGGCCTTTAGCAAGTTATATTTTCTGTACGGAAGAAATGATGGGAAATGGTTTCTTGCTGGGAGGTCAGACTTGGATAGATGTAATGAAAAACAACGTGTGGATCTTCAGTATTCCCAGAACATGGTCTGGCTGCTAATTGAAATTGAGAAATCCAAATTTTACATAGTGCTTTTCTGCTGCCTTCTTTTAAAATTCTAGACAGAGTTTCTTTCTTTTGCTTTCATTTCTCTATTAAGATGAGAATAGGCCTGTTCTCCTGCATCCAAGGTCAAGTACTTCTCTGTGTCTGTGCAGGTAAGGCAGAAAAGTGCTTATTCCTTTCCCAAAATAAATTCCTCAGGATTTTCCAAGAATAGACTGGTGTGTGTACTGAGGTGTTAAAGAGATACAAGTGAAATTTCAGCTGGGAGGAAGAGCACAGAGAAGTCTCACATGGCAGTAACCAGTACAGCAGCTGTCCCTGATTTCTGTTTGAGCAAGGTCCCTGCTTACTCAGAATGTGATGCAGGCAGTTTTAGTCATACAGCCACTGCTGGGCAGAAGGTTGGGTTGTTGACTTGACATCTGCCTCTCCTGGAGTGGACATTTTCACTTAAAGTATATATTATTTTAATTTCTGTTTAATAGCTGTTTGTAAAAGTAGTATTTGACTGAAGACAAATAGACAGTGAGGAGTGGCAGTTCTGTGATGACTCTTAGTCTAACACAAATTTTCTATGCACAGAAATGTTTAGAATCATAGAATCACAGAATCATAGAATGTTAGGGGTTGGAAGGGACCTCCAGAGATCATCTAGTCCAACTCCTCTGTGAGAGTAGGATCTCCTAGGGCAGGCCATACAGGAATGTATCCAGGCAGGCTTTGAAAGTCTCCAGAGACTTTCCCCAAAGGGGCTGTGACTCAGTATCATCATCGTGGTGTCTGAATCACTGTGCTTGAGCTTGTGCATGTCTAAAGTGTCTAGACATGTTACATCCCCACACCACATATGTTTATATACTGCAATGCTCAGTTGTCCAGTGTCCTTTTATTCAGAAGCATCCTTGACCATGAAACACATAAGGAAGGAAAAATAGTGTGAGTTGCCACAGCATCTGGTTTTGTACTTTACAAACTCTGTGGTGGGTGAGTACGGAAAAATACAGGTTGTAGACGGTAAGGCTCAAGCTTCATCTCAGTGAGTGTAACTTCCCAAAGGCTTTCTGGACAACTCTGTTGTTCACTTGAGATGCAAATGGGGCTCCAAGTTGAGGGAAAAGGAAATTTGAGGAAAGTAAAACACAAGATCCTCACAAAGAGGTGGAAAAAAATGTTTAAATCTCTGCAATTTCTTTGTTGAATTTTGTTTGAGCAGAGAAGCTACCTAATACCTCACAGTGGTTTTGAAAAAAGCCCTATTGTTATTCTGTTCCAGCACAACTTCTTGAAAGCCACACCTTAGGGCTGTTGTTCAGAAGTAAGTCTGGTTAAACAAAGGCTCTATTCTCTCCTCTTCCTTTTAAAAACACAAGTTGACTCTGCTTGAAAATCACTGATGCTCTGCATCAAAGGATTTACTCCACCTGCCTCAAATCCAACTCCCGTGGGAAGCTTGGTGCTACTATGTTAACAAAAATGTAGCTGGAATCTCTTTAAGGCTTTTCAGCTGTGCAAGCAAAACTGAATCCTGTTGCCTCAAAGGTGAGGACAAAATAAATTGCCAGGGAAGGCAGTCAACATGGTGCCTTCTCTTCCCTTCCTCCACTACACTCATATTCCCCAGTTTGAGAAGAACTCTCAAGAGCCCAAGCCAGCTGGGGTGGTAAGTGGTCCCTTGGCTGCCTTTCTGGACTGGGGCTGGAGTAGCAAAGCACTACCCCATACAGCAAGACTGCAGCCAGTGCTGGTGCTCATCTACCTCCTGTCCAGCAGCCAGAGGGAGATGCAGGATGCACCCACGGCCCCATCCTGCATCCCTGCATCAGCTGTGCACTTGTAGCAGTAAGACAGGTAGCAAAGGCTGCATTCATCCCAGCAAATGGGCATTATGTAGAAGCTCAATCTAGACATACTATTTGCAGCACCTTTAAAATAGCCAGTGCTGAGGTCTGCCACCAGGTTGGTGATATGAAACCTTTTTTCTAGGAAAACAGCTGCCCTTTAGGACTTATGTACCTTGGAGATTATGCAAAACTTGAGCTTAGTAGTGAAAGTTCATTTCTGTCTCCTTGAGAATATAACATGCAACTCCTACTCATTAGGAAAATAGATGTATTTCCTCTGGGGGACATTAAATAAAAAGGAAAAGACAATAGTTTTAATATCACAAAAATATTTTGTATTTTTAATAATTGTAAAACCTACAAATATATTAAAAATTACCTAGAATACTATTCTTCTGTTTTCCATGTTACTAGTAAAACCCTGTGCTTGTGCTTGCATGTGAATGTATGTATGTGTGTGCTCTATTGTATACATAACATATATAGGAAAACCACAATTCTTGTTAAAATTTAATACAAATACTGGTAAAACACCATAAAAAATGAAGTACCCTTAACTACTTTACGTTCTTGATTATTTTTTAATAACTTGAGTATTTTATTTGAAGAGTTTTCAACTTGAGATGTATTTTGCTGTGTGTAAGCAAAAGAATGAAAAGACAATGTGTTTTTTATTATATTCTGCTTTCAAGAATACATTATTTTCTGTTTTCTAATTATATGAATATGAAAAAGGAAGAAGGAAATAACTTCTAATTATATAGAACAACTTTTTTTTTAATTGAGAGTGGAAGAGAAATTCATTCATAGCGCTATGAAATATATGTGAAGCAATTATATAATCAGGACTTCTTTTTATGTGTAACTTATGTGCTATGGAAATGAAGCAATTATGATATCATGACTTTTTGTTGTTAATTAGAAAATTAGTCTGCTGTTTGAGTAATTACAAAGAGATTCTCCTTTATTGGATCTTTCTATAATAAGTATTAGAAGCAATTATAAGTAACAGAAGGAAAAAAAAATAGCTTATTTGCAAAATGAAAAAGGCAATCATGTTGCTTTGCTATTATAATAGCCTGAGTTACACACCATGTGAGATGCAGAAGATGCTCCTTATGTAACGATTTCAAATTCAGACTATATTTGAAAAGCAGAGAAAAAAAATCACTTTATGCTTTAGTTATAGAAAGGCTTGATGGTTTCCACTTCCCATAGGGTTCAGTTACATAATCAGCACAAAACTAGGAATGATCTTTTGCTAGTTATTCTGATCAAAAGTTAATATTCCTGGTAACATCAGACAAGGTACTAATTCAGTATGGCCTCAAACATGATGCTGGTGTCTGTGCTTTCTGAGAGAGGAAAATATGACTGTGAAATAGTTACATGGGCTGATGTGAGGATTTGAAAACAAGATACTGATCTGGCAATCCCAGGCACTGCAGTTTGGGTTTTTGTTTGAGCATGAGGAAAGTGGGATCCAGATACGTTCATGGTCCTTCATGGCTCCTCGCACATCTGGTATTGACCTGTAAGAGCTGGGCTTCTGGCTCTTGATATTTACTCTCCGAGCAAGGCAAAGCTACAGATATGAACCAATCTCTAGGTTTGTAGTGTGGTTTTGAATTTCTCTCTACACTTAAATCAGAAAGAAACATAGAGGCCACCTCTTAGTGATGATTTCCTAAGTCTCTTACTCCTTTTTGTCAACACAGCCTCATTCAAAACCTGTACATAAGAAATGATCAGGGTATAATATAGTACTCTAAATTCTTCTTGCTTTAGTATTATTTACAAATACAATCCAGATCAAGCCCTTATTTATGGAGAGGTGCAACATTACTAAAAGTAGGAAAATTCTTGCTTTGCTACATAGATTCTTTATAATTTAATGGGGAAAAAGTCAGTACATTATACCTAATTTCCATGAATTTTTGTATTAGTAGAGCAGTTGGTCTCTCAATAAAATGAAGAACACAATTGATTTAGGCTGAATAGCTTTCATGTTAGTCATTTTTCTTGTATTTTTGGTGTCACTAAAGAATATTTACAGTTGTTCAGCCAAGAATGCATAGCCTGCTAATTATAGTTTCTATTTTAACGTCCAATCTCATAAACACTTCCAAATGGACATCTTACTAATGGGACCTTTCAAACTGATGTGTTATGGTAGTGAAAGTCAGGGGCACTGCTTACATGTTTTCAGTTTAAGTCCTTAAATTGAAACAGTAATAAGTCATTAGTTAAAACTTTCTATTTTTTTAATTAAGATTGTACTACTACACCAAAACAAGAAATTAAACTCTTATATCTACCTAAGCAAAAATGTTTCTCATATATAATAAGCCAATTTAGAACAATCTTTCCATATCAAAATATGAAAACTTTGTTAGTGCCACATTCAAGTTAGCTGTTTAAACAACTGTGTTAAATAAGAATCAGTTCCAGAGATTTTGCTTTTGCCTTTCATTATCTTTAGGAGAAAACTGTATCAGTCTTGATTCTATCTCATTTAATTTGCCATTTAAAAAAAGTATTTTTTTTTTTATATTGAAACTGCTCAGTGAAAGCATTCTCCTTGTCCTTAGGTAGAAGTAGAATGAATTTACATAGCTCATAGCCCACAGCTCTGAGGGCAGGTCTTCAGGAGTGAGCCAGAAGTTCAGCACAGGTGTAGAACATGGCTTAGTTTAGCCTCTGTGCTCTCTGACTACTTGTGGTTTGATCCCAAAAAGCATGAAAGCTCCTCTAACCTAAATGATCTTTCTTTTTGCAAGACATAATATGGCAACTATAGTTCATTCCCCTGGAGTAGAAGTCCCTGTCTGGCCTACTTCAGAGGCTCTGTGGAAGGTGAGAGACTGAAAGGTCAAGGCGATCTCTGTTCTGAGGGATATTTCTGTAAGCTCATTCAAAAATGAGAAAACTCATAAAAAATAAGAAACTCATACAAAATGTGGGTTTGGCAACCAAAATAAGGTATCCTGACTAAAGATCAACCAAACTGAATAATTATCAGCTGCAGAAGGTCTTGAATAGTAGGAAGTGTCAATCTACTTTAACACATCGTTCCAGTGCTTAGAGCTTTCTGGAAAGACGTAGTACTCAGAGACTCCTATCCTCTGCCATGAGAGACAAAACCATCTTACTTCAGAGATGAGTACTTGAATATTAGGTAGGGCTGCACTCCCAATTGACCCTGTGATGCTGTTGCACCACACCTTTGTAATGAAATGTTTACTATCACAAGAACCTAAACCCATGTGTTGTGCTCCAGGAAGCTCCAGCCTCCAAGTTCAAAGGTGTTTTTGAACCTCTGGCTCACTGATTTAGAGAATCCAGACCAAGAAAGTGGGATAGTTATAGCTGGAAGGAATTAGAATACCCAGGACAATAGAGGAAGTTTCACATTTCAGTTAAAAGTTGGAAAATCTACATCAGATGCCTTCTTTGAATCAAACAGAAAGCAAATCTAACTTAAATATCATATATGCAAAAAGAAGAAAAAAAAAATTTAAACTACCTGAGGATGGTTCAGCATGATATGTGCAGTTGTTGCCGTTGATTTTTTTTATTTCTTTTTGTTTTTTTGGGTAAAGATTTTCTGACTCATGGAGCAAAATAATGAGAGTAGTCCAGCCATTCACTCGCAGGAGGCAGGGTTGGCTTTTTTGCATTCTGCATAAACACATGCAGAATTAAAGCCCAGCCCTCATACATCCCAAGTGCATGATCTGACACTGTACTGATATATGTAAAGAATGTTTCCTTAGAAACATATTGAGTCTTTTGTTTGCTTTATTACAAGTACCAAAACTTTTCCTGCAGGATGAACAGAAGTTTTATGCTGAACAGAGTGAAATTGGTTTTGCTTAATATATCAATAGCAATAATTCTATATTCTATATTTATCTTAAAAAATCTTGTCTTCAAACTGCTGACCTATTACATATCCTTAGCTAGAACTCAGCAAAAGTCTTACATCCACATGAGATTTGCATAGCTTTTGGTTCCAGATGAAGATGTATGCCTTTTTTTTTTTTCAGAGTCTGCTATTATTTCTGCTGTGTGGTTTTATAAAGAAGCTTAACTGTTGTTGGCTGTCTTTTCACATTTATTGGTAAAAGAGGATTGCTATTGCACCTACTGTTTTAAGTGATTCTCACATCACAGCAGTACTGTTAGGAATGGTTAGAACTGTATGAATCATTATGGGCTTGGTCCAAATGCAATAGGGTTTTTGTGTGCGGATCTGTCAACACATATTTAAGATGTATGTATCTTCTAAAAGACAAAATACAGTTTAAAGAGTAATTCCTCTTTGAAATGAAACTCTTTATTAAAAAACACCATGGGATTCAGTGTTTTCTTTCTCTCAGTGATTCCACGGCACATATGTTCTGTTTATAAGCAATAAGATTTTCTTTTCTTAACTGCCACCAATTGACTCAGTGTTTTCTCTGAGCTCTTTTCTTTTCTTGCATCACTAACAACAAAGGGTCTCCAAACAAATTAGGCCACTGCTACATCTGAATAAACCCATGGTATTCAAATTATGCCCTCAGTGAAAGCCAGTCAGTCCCGTTGCTGTTAATGTTTTTGAACAGGTTTTCAAGAGAAAATTTTACAAAAGCAAACAAACAAACAGAAACAGCAAGCTGCTGATGACCAAGACCTCCACGCTTTCCAATTGCCCGTTACCACGGTATTTAAGTCCAGCACAAAATCCTAACAGCAGAGTTTCAGCAATATAGATGTGCAGTCACAGTTCCAAGCAAGTCTGAAAGTTTTTTGGTTTTCACTCTTGCCTTTTTTTCATATTGCATTTCTATTTCAGGGAAACAGTATTACCATGCACACAAGGCAAAGCTAAGATAAGCACTTTGGGCTGAGAGCTCTTTACCTACAAAAGGACTTCACTGCCTGTGCCCTTCCAGCTTCCTAGAGAAGTGTCCTGATATATTGAGACTGGGGGAAAAAAAAAAAAGGAGAGGAAAGCGGAGATTAGAAATACCTCACAGATAATCCATAGACAAATGGTGTTGATGTCATTTACTCCTTGTTTTTAATTACAAGAGTCATCACATACATATTTATATATATCTTTATATATGTATAATGCTTACAGATACAGTTTTTCTAGGCATCCATGATAAAATCATTATCTTGTGTCAAAATGTGTCACAGACCTTTGTATTTTCGTAACATGTAGACTGGCTACCTTCTCATACTCACTGTGTTTGGAAAAAACCTCATCCTTGTTAAAACAATGAGTAGGAATAAATTCTGCTTATGTCAAGGAAACACTACGCAAAACTCTTGAGATAACCAAATCTCTTATCACTTAGTAAAATTTAGCCAAATTGATAATTCATTTTATAGGTCTGAGTCCTAGGACATGAATGTATGATTTAATATAACTGAGTTTTAGCAGCTAGTAGTTGATCCTGTTTCCACAGCCACACAGACATGCTGTTGTTTATCACAAAATGTTAATGACTCCACTACCCCCATGCAGAGAAGAGACCGAAATATAATAACTAGCTAAATAAACTTGAGCTGGTTAGCACCTGTTTTGAACATGTTTGATCAGATGCATAACTAGTCTGAATTAAAACAATCACTCTCTTTCTTCTTCAAGAAATAAAGAGTCAGCAAACCTTGAAAAAAATATTTAAATTACGGAATATTAGTGGTTATTTGTATTAAGGATTCTATATAGTATATTATCTCTAGCTCTTCTTTTATTTGTAGTTTTTAATTCTGATAGCATCTTTATTTCTCCTCCAAGTAACCTTCAGTGAAATAATAATAAATTCTCTGTGAGTTCATCAACCATTTTGTTGTTGTTGTAGAAGAGGAATAGGAGCAGCTTTAGCAGTTATATCTGAATCTGTATCAAATGTGAGTTTGGGAACATTCTCCACAGGTCTAAGTTGAAACACAATTCTATTTTTTTCTACATGTAGTCTTTATATCTTGAATTAATAACTGCTTCTTCTGTGCAAATATGAGAAGGAAGTCTTCTGAGGTATGCAAGGCAACAATCTAGGTCAAATTTGCCTCTTGCATGTATTTACATGAATCCCATTCACTAGTGGAAGTGCAAGAAAATCACAAACATACTTTGCATTTGGGTTTATGGGTTCACAGGATGTGCACAGAGATGAAGTAAACCATTCGTGATAACGTATTTGAAAAGTTTCTCCAGTATGAAGTATCTTGAAGGGTTTCTGTGATTACCAACAGCTCAGTACTTTTATATCATTTAAGTATCTTTTCAGACTGCAGACTTGTTTTCCACACACCCTTTAATTATAGTCTGTGAACTACAGCTCAAAAGGGGGCAAGGTTGAGACTGAGTGATTGGGACAAACTGAACTGAAGACAATGTCTCATTTTAAAGATCGACCCTCCCTCATGAGATCTGCAACTACTATGTGCCTGATGTTCTGCACATGGCCTTTCCTGATATTTACAGTATTTTAAAGAGTTAAGTCCAGCTTTAAGACAGTCCAGCTCCAGTTTTATAGGCAGGATGAAGGGCAGAAGATGCTACAAAGAAGAAACAGTGAATTATGGCGTTTATATGAAAAACTAATCAATGGCAGGGTGCACACACATTTTGTTATGCAAGCTGTTCAGCTGTACCCAAGCAGAAATAGTCTGTGCCAGTGCAGGTTATTGCTAGTGCCATATCAAGTCTGCTGTCGAGTCACTATTCTCATCACTCTGCTTTCACAGTGACACATAGTTTGGACAGCCTATATGAAGGAGAAAAGGGATGTGTAATATTCAGCACAAGGGAGTCTTTATTTGAACAGCTATCTGCATCAGTCCTGGTGATTCCAGCTCGTGTGCTCTTGGTTTTTAATCCACATTTCCCATTTATTTTCTCTTCTCTTGGTTGAATGAGATTATTCTCAGTAGGTGAGGTGTCAATTCTGACATCAAAACATGTTCAGAGAAAAGAAAGCTTTATATCCCCCGTGGTGTGGTCTAGAAAGAGAAGGTGGATATTTGTTCACATAAGATTTTGTAATCAGCAAATGCAGTCACTCAGAACTAATTGCTAGCTCATAATGATGGGGTCTAAAACAGAACGACTCCAGCTTTACACAAGCCTCAGCGAAATTTTCACTCAGATGGTATTTGTATAAAGGGTCTACTTGGGGTAAATGCTAAAAGTTCATGTTTACATAGAAGGCACATGGAGACTGCATTTTTTCATTGGCAACCTGTGCATTTAATTCTCATTCACAGAATACAAAGAAGAGCAAGTGATGAATATCGTAGTTGGGATGAAGGGGTAATACAAGCATGTTTTACATGGAAAATATATGCAAGTTTTAAAGTTGTCAACAGGTGTTGTTTCCATCATGTAGTCAGAATCTGCGCATACTCTATATTGTGTAAACTTATCTCCTTCCAGCATCTTGCCATTTAATGTTAATATAAACAACCTCAAAGTAGCATAAACCAGAGAATAATGTTTCTCCTGGGCATAGCTATTCTTCCATTTCTCCCTTGGGAGACCCTGTTTTTTTCCTCGCTGGGCCAGGTTATGTCAAGCTCTTTGCTACTGCTGGTCTTGAGGTAACAGGAACTGATTTCAAAGCAAATCAGACAAAATGGCTCTGCATCTCTCCACAGGGGGCTACCATTTGACATTATGTCAGACAGCTAGCAAAGAGCTCAGGGCTGAAAACTGGCAAGGAGTGATGAATGGAAAACACTCAAAAGAGTGGGGCATATTAGAAAGATAAAGGCTTTTTTTTGAAGAAAAAAAAAAGCAACACAGACTCACATCATTTATAAAAGAACTCTGAATGAAGCTGCTTTCTGCTTTTCCTTGTATATAAGCAATGCCATGTGGGACATTTCTTGTTCCACTGGTAGTCTTAATCGCTGAGTTATTACATCCCCTTGTTTCCAGCACTGCGTTGCCTCCTGTTTCAGAAAAGACTGAGGGAAGGCTGCTGCTGCAGCTGCCAGTTGGGCTTGGTAGCCAACAGGACGTGAAGGTGAGGTCCAGGTCTTCAAGGAGGAGAAAAGATCCAGCCACATGCAGCCTCTCTCATCTCAGGGAGAAAGTCAGGTAAAGCCAAGGTGGTATGAATTATAACTACTGTTTTCTGTGCTGTTCTTTCTCAATTCAAAACTGTCTGTACCTAGTGATCACCAGCACTCACAGGATGAAGGCAAACTGCTGAAGGCTTTCAAGGTCAGCTGGAGAAGTAGCCACAGTCATTTATTTTCCCTCTCAAAATTGCACAGTCAAATCTATACCATGTTTAACAAAAGCAATATATTTTGAGTTTGAATACAGCCTGCCTTTCTCTCTAGGACTCCAGGCATAGTACAAATGTTCCCTGACATGGAGGCTACTCCTGTGGTGCCAGCTAACACGGGCAGGGCAGAAAGGTGCCTGCCACAGTTGTATCAAGATCCCCTGCACAAGGAATACCTTTTAGCACCAGTAATCTCACCAGGCTGATTCTAAATAACATATCTTTTCTACAGTTCTGAATAAAGTAGTTCTGTAAATTGATTGATGTATTTAAATGTCTTTAAAACCATGTGTTGTGTTCTGCTAGACTGCAGAGAATGTGCTTCTCTCTGGTGTGGAAAATCTCTTCCTGATGAGCATTACAAAAAACTTTGAATTTTTAGCATCCTTCCACAAAAATAATTTCATACAATTAGCTAGGGAACAGAGTACATCGGAAGCCAGATTTTCCCACATATTTCCACATGCAATGAACATACCAGTTTTATTAACACTACTGGAAAACAAACTAATCTGACATGACATGGCAGTTACCGTGCTTTATTTTTTTCCCTGGTTCATGCATGAGTTATCTCAGTTAATCTTTATTTTAGTAATTATTAATCATATATTAATGTATTTATTAATTATAAAATAATTAAGCATTTCTAGGTATAATTTAAGGTTTTCTAACAGTGCATAGGGCTCAAGGCTGAAGACTATTTCAGCAGCCTTGTGTTTAACGCTAGTAGCTAAGATCATTCCAAGCGCAAAGATGACAAGTCACAGATTTGCATGTCAGATTTATGGAAGCGACCCTCTCTTATTTACATCTGTGTTTATATGATACATAATAACTATGAACCTTATATATACTCAAGCCTTTCATCTTCTCAGTTAAAATGTTGGTCTAAGAGAGTTTTGAAAATTGACTGCCCTTTCTTTAAAGGATTGATATTTCTTTGGCTAGGGGCCTAGTTCTGGTAGTAGTACAGAGAGGAAAGCAATAGCTCAAATTATATATTTTTTTTTAGATAAGCACAAATGCCTAGCAAACTGTTGATATATGCATTTCTTTTTTCAGTTCAGTGAGAATAAATTAACGCCTTACTATCGAAATATTGTTGTAAACAAAGATAACATTTAGAACTAATGACATAGTTCTAAAGCAAATTGCAAACATGACATTAATTACTAATTAACTGATTTAATTGCAAGCTATAATCAACTCATTACTCTTCAAAACAACCATGTGACATAAAGAACTCAAGCAAATCACCTTAACAGAAAACATAGTCTTCTTGAACTTCCTGAATAGCTTCCCCAAACGTCTAAACTGTGTCTATACAGTTGGTTATCTTGGTTATCTGCTCCAAGAACAACTGCCCGATAAATTATCTTTAGTGCAACAACTATTCCCACAGCTGTGCAGAATAATCCTTTCGCTTCTGTCTATTCTATTTTCTTTATCTTAATATTAGTGGATGATGTTTGTAACATCTTTGGTTGCAATAGCCATGGAACTTTCTTGATGTTTTAGAATTGCTTTCGAATCATTGCAAATATTGCTGTAGAGGGGAATGTGGTGAAAAAGTGAATATGATCTTCATAGTGTTTTTTACTAGGTACAATTTAAAGATATCTCCTCAGGCATGGACCAGACAGGTAGATCTGAATTTGAAAACAAGGTCAGATTATGTTTTAAAGACTCAAGATAAACTATTTCAAGACCTAAGACACTCTCTACTGCTGTTCTAGCTCCTATAGATCCCATAGATCCAGGAAAACAGTAACTGAGTGCTAGGAGCATCCCAGACATTGGTAACCCCAGATGCTCCAGACCATAGTAGTAGGAGGGGAGAGCACTCCTCACAGCTAGATGGAAAGCTCACACTCACTGATCAACTCAGTAGGAACTTCAAGAGCCTGGAAACTCAGAAGTCTCCAGGATTTAGCAAGCTTAGTTGAGTGGGGAGACCATCACCGATGACGTGCAAGAGCCTGAGTCCTAGAGTGTGTGTCTCTGCTGGAACAGGTCAGTGAGGAGAAAACATTTCATGGACATTTTCCTTGCAGCTCAGAAGATCTTCAATAAATAAACCCATTTTGTTGGGAAGAACAGAAGAATGTGAAGGTTAATGCACTCAGAATCTCCTTAATATATGCCTATTAAACACTAAGACAATGCTGGTCACAGAAACTATATTCTCAGATAAGACACCTAGAAAATGATTAGCATCTAATCCAGCAACAGATCACAGATCACTGTGGTACAGATTAACTGCTTCATGCACAAGGGGGCCTGTGATGTTGAATTGCAAAGGGAGCACAGCGTAGCAACCTAGACCCAGCTATCTGCTCCCACGTTACAGGGTGGATACAGCTATCTTGACATACGTGGCTCACAAACTTGAAACAAACAAAAAGCTATATAACTATAGTCGCTTTTAGGAATATTATAGCAAAATACATAAGTAAAATAACAATGACAGAATTTAAATAATTTAAATGGATCATTTTAATTCACTCCTGAGTGATTGACAATACTTATTCTATGATTATAATGCTGAACTCTATGTAGAAGAATTTGAAATTTAGGATTTTTATAAAATATTCTTGGAAACTTCTTGGAAAACAGTTAACAGTGGAATTCAGTTCTAAAAGACAGATTAGGATTTTTTATTTGTCTGTCATCTTATTCTGTCATTCAGAATATCTGTTACATAATTAAACTTGTAAGTCAAACCTATAAGTCTATCAACACATTTCTAGAATGCTAACTCAGACTAATTGGGACGAATAAGGTAGATTTGTGCAAACATGACAGCCTGGTAGAATGAGGAAGATGAGAGAAAGTTGAAGCACTGTTATAAAGCCTAGTCTGACAGTTCTGGTGGCACCATACAGAAGCAGGGCAGTAATCAACAATAGTGAATAGTAATGTTTTAAAACTGTGACAGCTGGTGAATTGAGTCAGAGCCATTAGGAGACAGCATCTCTACTCTATACTCTGCCTCACATCAGCCTTCTTGCACGTAGGTGACATGATTATGAAGTGCTAGGAATCCCTGTGCAGTACCAAGATGAATCACTTAATCCAGACTTTAAAAGGTTTCTTTAAATGGTGTGTTCCTGTTTTTCTGGTTATCCAAGGTGAGAGCTTGATCCTGATTTGTAGAAATTAATTTAGAGTGTTACCCAGTGCTAATAATGCAAAGGAAAAATGAAGGCCTTCTCAGTCTCAGGCTGGACATGAATAATCCAGTCAGTAGTTTTGGCATTAATTCCCCACTGCTTATATTCTCTGAAATAATAAAAGGAAATCCTCCACTCTGAGTGGCATTTTTGTGAAAATAAAGTAATTGCTGTTCATGAAGCACTCAGATATTCAATGATGAGTAACACAAAAAAAAAGGAAAAAAGAAGAGAAGAAATCATTAATTCTGTCCCCAGAGCAGAATTTCAAAAGCACTCAGAAACTTGAGCATTAGACTTGACACCAACAAGGAGGCAGAAAGAGAGCAGAGAACAGCTGCTTGTTAAGTGGGACGCAGCCATGCTGGGCAGCAGTTGAAGCAAGAATCCCATGGAATAGATAATATAAAAAAAAAATAAAAATTGTCTGCACGAATGTAGGTGCACAAAAATGATGCCCAAGTTTTCCCAAAAGGCAATCCTCCTTCTGATATTCCTTAATTCAGGATGTTTGACTTTGCAGCCTCCGTAGTTACTCATCTGTAGGGGTGCTAAAAAGTCATCTAAATAAAGGGATAATACAGAGAACAAGGGCTGTTAAATGATGGTGTAAAAGTGTATGGGATAGCACAACATTTGAGCTGTGTTCCAGAAACTCCTAGCTTCATTTATAAAGCAGGGCCTAAAGAATGGATTCTACTTTACAAGACAGAGACCTCAATGTAAGATCACCTGAATGTTTTATCCTGGATCAAATACAACAGAGCCAATTAAGCTCTGTAATGACTCTTGTTTCCATAGTTCACTAGTTGCCCTTGCTACACATGCTGTGGATTTCTACTCAGTTTTAAGAGCCTGTATTTGGCAACAATCTTTTCTTTCCCCCAACATTTTCTATTTTATTTTCATTTTTATAGTGAATGTAGCTCTCATAAAAGATGACAGACTGACAACTCTGGCAGATGAAACCTGGCTTATCTGTACAAAAGAAGTAGCAAAAGGATATGGCAAAGTAATCTTCCTTTAGTGTTCCCAGTATCATATGATATTCTTAAACAGGAAATAAATTCTTCAGGACTGAAGGCAAAAGTCCCTATAATATTTCAGTTAGCATGAATCTGTTATAGTGGTGATGGTGAAGTATAGTAAGACTGTACTGATAACCATTTATTCAATAACTTTAGCAGACGGAGGAACACTGTCAAATGCTAATGCTAACTGCTGGCCTTGAAATCTACACGTGTGATTCCATGGCCCACCTGCTAAATGTTTTCCTTCACTGATCTTAGACAGATCAGGATAATCTGTATTGCCCTGGGAACCTATATAACAATTTTAATGCTTTACATTAAATCAAGGACATGATTCACGCTATTTTAAATGTCTCTAATTTAAAATTGAGATTGAGAGTTTCTATGCTTAATAGACAAGTCACAAAAGCACCTGAAATAGAGAGCTACAGACTAAGTAACTGGTCACAAACTGAATGTATCACAGTAACGAGATTAGAGATAAATTCCTTGTTCTCATTTGTTCAGTTTATCAAATTGCCACATTTCCCCCTAGATCATCATAAGTCTAGTGGGTTTTGAAAGTTTTTGCTTCTGTTGACTATATGAAATGTGGTTAATCTGGGTATAACTCACTTCATTGCTGCTGTAGAGCTTTGAGCAGTGATGGAAATTCAGCTTTTCCCACTCTGTATATACGTACAAGAGACTGATACACTATAAAAAGAGGAATGATTGTTTGTTATATTTTCTGAATAGTGGAACTCATGGAGCTTGTTTATGTTCTTAGCTATCACCCATGTCCCCAAATCTCCTTGCCCCTTTCAACCCCACCAGGCAAGATAAAGCAGTGTACAATGTGTGTTATATGTGTACTGTCTAGTGAGTAAGCTAGCTGTTTTGAATCAGGCAAGTATGACTTCTATTTGCCTCCTTTATCAGTCAGACACTGACTTGGATCTCTGTCTTATGCTCTGCCACTTATTTTTAGGGAATTTGTTGGAAACTGTCTTTGAGAAGTCCTCTGTTATTTCTAATTTGGCTTAAAATGGCCCAAAAGATCATTAGGAACACAATGTTATGTATAATATGTATGTATAATTTTTATTGTACTATAACAATATTGCTAAGGGATACAGATATAAATGCATGTGTTTATAGATAGGTATTATATCTATGAATAAATATGTATAAACAGCTAATGTGATCTTATCGTATCATTTTGTTAGGAACAGTCCATGGGTCAGGAACTGGGATGCTCTATCCTTTTCCTCTTCTCATTCCTACTATGAATTTCCTAGGTAAGGGTTTTAGAAATAATTCCACCTTTATTTGTCTTAATGACATTGGAAAATAGAATAATTTCAATAACAGAAGTTGACATCTCCTCAGCTCCAAAGCCATAGTCACCAAGACCATGCATATTTGCAAATTCTCAATACAGACAGATAGAAAATTAAATCCCCATGGGCATAAGTGAGAGAGTTATACTTGCTAATTTGTTGCCACCTTTTCTTGAGAACCAATGAGAAACAAAAGAGCACAGACTCAGATGCTCCTGTCACCGGGCCAACTAAGTGATATTTTTGTTCTCTTTTTTAATTATGAATGGTGAATGATGCTCTGTCAAAACTAGTTCTATATCTGCAGCAAAGCAGCAACAGCAAAAATAATTATAAAGTCCTAATCTGAAAGCTCCTCGTCTTCCTAAGAGAATTCCCATGGACACACACAAAGCCACTCCTGCAGAGTGCATGCAATGTGGTAGGGATAAGGGAAAAGGGGTGAAAAAAATAGTCTTGGTACAAACTAAGCTTTCAATATTTTTGAAATCAAAGGGATTTAGGAGAATCATAAACTCCAAAGCTGTTCCCTCAAATGATTTCAAGAGCTTGAGGTGAGTTCGTTAAAACAATGTATCCCCAGTCTTTCAGTGGAGACAAGCTCTCCATAGGATCGTGCTTCTACTCATCTGGGAAGAGCTTCTTGCTGAGTTACTGTTGGTTTATTCAAGATCAACGCTGGTCTCCTGTTACTCTTCTACTACTGAAAGCTAAACTGGTTTCAGCTAATCAGTGCTGCCTGACGGATCTAAATGAGGCAATGCCAAGCAGTCAGACCACACTCTGATACAGAATGATTATCATGGGATAATCCTTCCAAAGCCTTCCAAATTTGAAACAGCCAGGAATCTTAACCTTGGAGCCAAGGCAGTTCTAGTAAGGGAGGGAAATTGCATTCTGAATTTAATTTGTAAAGCAATGTTAATAGAAAAATAAGTAACTTGTACATACTTCTCTTGTCTTCCAATGAGAGTATGATAAAATGTCAGGAAGATTCAAACTCCCGATTATTCAAGTCCAAGACCTATGATTTAGTCAGAAAAACAAATGATACACATATACCTACATAGCAATGAAAAAAATTTAAAGCCTGGACATATTTGTAACATCTTACTTTGGAAATTAAGCTATCTAAGTTCAGATACAATTATATTCATGTGTCGTGTTTTAAAGCAGAGAGGGCTTGTTCTGCGAAAATGCGTGTATTTTCCCCAACTCCACTACTTGGTCTGAGACAATTATTTCTTCACACAAGTTCATCTCACTTCATTCTTTGTAGTTATGAAATATCATTCTCATGACTTCAGGTTATATTGCTTATCTGTTAGGGCTCAGGACTTAACGTGAGAAATAGAGTAGAAAGGGAAATAATTTCTCTATCCTTGCATGGCAGATATGTGTCTCATTCTACATCTTTTGAATATTTAAAATGGGTGGTCTCTCCTACCACTATTGATGTCTATGGTTTTGAATCCGATACAATCTCATACAAAACCTGAAAAACATCTGCCAAATCTGGGACACAGGTTTTCATGCCTATAAAAAGCCAGGTGCTCACAACACATTTGGTTTTTTTAACAGAAATCTTGTCTGATATGGAAAACTTTGGGAAGATCTAGACACAGACATGAGTTCTTTTCCCATTTGCTAGGATTACTTCATGTTAATGGGGAAATCATAATCATCCCCATCTTCAAACTACTCTATTTTGTACTGCAACATGGTAATTACAAGACTGACACTATTGCTACAATTGATCACAAATTCATGTTATTTATACGATAATGTGAATGTAATGGCACAAATACATGGAAATTTGGAAAGCAAATACATTTTTTTTCAACTGTTGCTATTTTTATATACTAGTATATGCTCAATAGAATAACTAAATGCCACAAGAAATTCTGAACTCAGAAAATGCATCCCAAAAGTCCTGTGCAGCAGGATTATCATATGATTTTCACATTTTAACATCCCAGGAAATGTACTGCTAAAAAGTGAATTAGTATAATTTGTTAAAAAAAGAAAAAAAAAACAACCTTCATATTCTATGAAAGACCCTTTCTTAAATCTTAGTATATCACAATATACTTATAGAAGTTACATATATTTATTTATTTTCAACATATATTTACCATAATAACTAATCACAAATGAAACCTACTGATACAGCAATAAAGCAATTTATTCAGGAAATTTTGTACCTAAAACACATACATTGAACCTACTTCTCACTACCATTTAAGGTAAGGTAATAAACAACAAAGCAGCATGAAAAAAAGACAGGCAGTACTGTGTAGGAAGAGTAAGTTATTAAAAGCCAAATGTCTTAACTCAGAATCCATGTTCACTAATTTGTTAACAGTGCTGGGTTCCCAGAAGAGCAACTCCTCTAGGAGTGCTTTGCCTTATAGGAAGTACTGCTGGGGTAGATCTGAAACAGAACCTTTTTCTGTAACATAACAATATTTTCTGTCCATCTATCAATGTCGTTCTCTTCTTCTCTTTTTTTTCTTGTCTCTAATGAAACTCTTTTTTTTTTTTTATTAACTTCTAAATTGATTTTTTTAAAAATATGTTTAATAGAACAAAAAATTCAAGCCTTGGGGCTATGAGATTTCTTTTCCACCTAAAAATAGTTGCAAAGCTTGGTGAATGCTAATGCTTTGCGTAATCTCATTCTAACTTTTTATTTGCAAAGAAGTCTTCACAGTGAGAAATTACTCTGGGCCATCTTACTGAGTCAGTTGAAGGGAAAGAAAAATAACAAGTGATGAGAGCTGCTGTGTTATAGGGATATGCTACTTTTAAAGTCTAATAAGAACATCTAAGATGAACACGTTATTATTTCTCATTTAATCAGTTTTGCAGACATATTAACTTATTTTGAGTGGAGCTTAAGCATCACATCTCCATACTCAGTTTAACCTCTGTTCAAAGGTGAATGCAAAGTGATTTTCCCCCCTCAGGTTAATAGTTCATATGGCAGGTTTCTTTATATCTTTTTATTTAGTTTAATTTAATTTATTTAGGGTCATAGGTCCCAACCTTTACTTTGAATCTTGAGCTCAGATGGTGCCCAAACATTGAGACTGATCTCTTGCAGTTGCCATGCATCACCTGGTACTACATGCAGAAAACAAAGCTAAAGCAGCAACAGTCTAAAATTTTATATACAGTGTCTTGCCCTTCATGCTTTTCCAGTGACAGATAAAGCACTTAAGCATCCTCTTTTTTTTTCCTGGCTGTTTCTCAGACATGAACAGCCATGGCAAATGTTGACAGTAATGAGGCAGTTAAGGAGATGGGTAAGGGTGGGACAGACAAGGATGTGAAGACAAGGGCTCTTTTTTTTTTTTTTTTTTACCAAAAATCTAGTGCAAACAGTCAGCAAAACAACCAAGCATTCTTGCTTCATAGTTCCTCATTCAAGCAAAACTGAAATAAAACAATTTTATCTTGAAAGAGAAGCTAGAGAAGCTATCAAAACACATCCTAGCATCCACAGTAAAACAAAAAGAATTAAAACAGGCAAAGCTGTGCCATTCTCAGTTTACATCTACACCAACACTTAAGTGTTACAGAAAGAAACACTCTGAAATAATGTTGTTTACACTCTAACTCTTCCTGAACCCAGGCTCAGTGTGAAGCTGGTATGAGGCTGAATTTGAAATGCAGTTGAAACTGAGAAAGGTTTTTCTTTAGTAAGAAGCTTTGACTATTTGCCAGTTGCTCAGTTAGCATGGGATAAAGCCCTGAAGGGAAGAGAGACTCAAGAAAGCTGGTTAATATTGAAGGATCACCTCCTCCAAGCCTAGAGGCTGTGCACCTAACAAAGAAGAAGTCAGGCAAAAGCTCCAGGAGGCCTGCATGGATGAACAAGGAGCTCATGAACAAACTCAGGGACAGAAAGGAAGCCTGCAGAAGGTGGAAGCAAGCACAGGTAGCCTCAGAAAAACAGAGAAAATGTCCAAGCAGCGAGGGATCAGATTAGGAAAGTAAAAGCCCTGATAGTATTAAATCTGGCCAGGGACACCAAGGGCAACAATAAAAACTTATGCAGGTACCTCAGTGATAAAAAGAATACTAGGGGAAAAGGGGACCCTCTCTGGAAGGAATCAGAATACCTGGGATATGGAGAAGGCTGAGATACTTAGTGACTCAACTTTGCCTCAGTCTTCAGCTGCAAGTGCTCCAGCCACATTGCCCAAGTTGTAGAAGGCAAAGGCAGGGACTGGGAGAATGAAGAGCTGTCCATTGTAGGAGAAGATGAGATTTGAGACCATCTAAGGCACCTGAAGGTGCGCAAGTCCATGGGGTCTGAGGAGATGCATCTGTGGATCCTGAGGGGACCAACAAATGAAGATGCTAAGCCACTATCCATCATATTTGAGACACCATAGCAGTCTGGTGAAGTTCCCACTGCATGGGAAAGGAGAAACATAGCCCCCATTTTTAAAAAGGGTAAAAAGGAAGACCTGGGGAACTACAAGCCAGTCTGTCTCATCTCTATGTTCAACAAGATCATGGGGCAGTTCCTCCTGGAAACTATGCTAAGGCACACGGAAAATTAGAAGGTTATTGGTGACAGCCAGCATGGCTTCACTACAGGCAAATTGTGCCTGACAAATTTGGTGGCCGTCTAAAATGGGATTACTGTATTGGTGGATAATGGAAGAGCAAACCGACATGATCTACCTGGATTTGAGCAAAGTATGTTATTAATCGATGAGACCATTTGAGGAACAAGGTCAGTCTGAATGCAGATCCAAGACAATCTTTAGATTGTAAAGGTCAGTCCTTTAGTAAGAATTAACCATTATCATCATGATCAGCTAATATTGCATATTTTATAGCTATAAAGCCATTTAATAAAGCAATGATGTAACTGAAAGATATATGAGTAGTATAAATTTAATATATCTTTCAAAATATTAATGGAATTTGAACCATTTAATGTAATTTTATTTTACATATCACTTGGAAAATTTTCTGCAGCTCTGGCAGCTATGAAACATGTGCATTTTATAAATCATGCATAGAAACTGTAAATATGAAAGACCAATGCTGACTCTCTTTACAGAAGTGTTAATACGAATAAATGTTATCAACATCAATGAGGCAACTCTATATTCATGTTGAGAGACCTGAGATCAGGATTGAATTATGTGTTAATTAATTATCAATGGCTTTTGATAGGTGTATATATTCTCAAAGGACGTATCTTTTTTAACTTTATCATGTTTACAAAGTATTGTGGGATTTTACAGCAAAAATTTGGAATATTTAATGTTTTTGTAGTGGCACTACAGAGGAGATTATTGTTATGAGGTTTACTTTTATAGTAAATCTGTATAGGGAGAAATCTTGTAAGAATGGATATATGCAAGCAAATTTTAGGGATAACTTTTGTCACTTTTTCTCAGAAGAATCAAGACAAGAGAAACGTGATCTGGGTTTTGAGGGGTTGTTTAGACATTTACAGGCCAAGACCTGTCCCAAGGCAATTAATAGTATAAAGAGCATTTGTAACCATCCAGCCTACCCATGCAAACAGCTGTGAAAAGAGGATTCATATGATATAATCTTTCTTTGATCCCCTGCATAAAAACTTTTATCAGTGACAGGACAACGGCTATCATTAGGTCAGGTTGTAAACCTGTTGTAAGAAATTAAATCTGTAAGACATCACTGATTAATTCAGGGTTTTTTTAGCAGAAAATGAATCTTACATTGTTTCTTTTTTGTTTCAGTATTTACTCAACATCTTGGATGGACAAGCAGTGAATGCTGCTGCTGACGAAATATTTCAGAGTGATTAACTTCACTCACTGAAAGTCATTTGGGTTAGGTGAGACTTCAAGAGAAATAGAGCTCTTTTGGGCTTCTTACCCCTTCCTGCCAAAATATAGTGATCTCTAACCTTTCAAAATTCAAAGGTATATATTGTACTGTGTTGGCTGATGGATAAATAATTTTGTTCAGTTTTTCTAGTTTTAAGTATTAAAAGTGCGTAAACAGATGATCTGAGGCTGATCCTAGCCCCTGGGCTTCCCTTTGAGCCCAAACGGCCCAGCTGCAGAAACTTTGTAACTCCTTCAGAAAAAAAAAAAAAATGAAAAAATTCAACATTCCTCTCATTGAGCTTCTGGAGCAAAAATCTGGTTTCAGACAAAGTAATGATGGTATTTCCCGTATGGCTGAGTTCCCAATCAGAGAGGCTACACAAAACTGTTTTCCTTTAGTATCAAATATAAAATTGTATCCAGGCTCAAAGAGGTTTCAGTCTACTTAATACTCCCCTTCTGTTTAGTGCTGCTAATGACTGATAAGGGAGTAAAAGTAGGTTTTAATTCTCTTTGATGTTGGAGATAGATACAAAGTACCTGCCTTCCCTTTTCTTCTTAACCAAGTCTCTCTCCTCAAGGAAGGATCTTTACTTTTTTTCTTCAGTTGTTTCTGGAGATAGCAGGAAGGTTAGCAGGCTACACCACATAGAGGTAGTTAGTATTGAGAGTTTTGATAGTTTTGTTTTCCATTTGAGAAGACATTAATGTTTGCATCAGATATTTCTCTTGCATTCCTCTGTTGCCTCCTGGATATATACGTTATATATAAAATCTCAGTCCCTGAACACTACAGAATCCTAAGACCAGCAGAACTTTATTTGTCTGTAGTACTATGTCTTTTAACAGCACATGTACTTTTAATGTCAAATATTCTACCTCAACGTGTTTTCTTTCATTTTCACTTAGATGCACAGAAATATTCCTCACTGTGTTTCTTCTTTAGCAATTCTGTTACTTCGCACACAAACACTCCTGCCATCTGACACTCAGTTCCCCAGCTGTGCGTTCAGATGATTGATAACTCATACTATATATCTGAATCTTACCCAATTTTACAGAAAAAAAATGTGCTTTGGGCAGTGAGTCTTGCTGTTCCAGATGTATATTCCACACAGGAACTTAACAGCTTTTGCAGTTATCTTGGAAGTTATCTATGAGTTATCATAACCTCCGGATTTTTCTAAAGTTTCACCTAACGTACTGTACAGGAAATATGATTCTTGTAAAGGAACTTAGAGAAGTTTTTAGAAAAAAAAAAAGAAAGATTTTAGACTACTTTTTCTCGATGTGATACTACTGCAGTAAAACAATTTTCACAGGATTACTTCTCCATTTGAAGAGTCGCTCTCTGAACACTTCCTAATTGCAGTGATTTTCTGGATGGGATAAAAGCCATCCTATGTCAAACTCTGCTGAAATATAATCAAATGCCCAACTACACTAGACAGAGGGCACCTCTAGAAAAACAGGTGGGGAAAATCCAAGTCATAATGAATTTTTTTTTCATGCATATTACCAAATAATATACAACAAATTATGTGTGGGGGAAGCCCTTACAAGTTTGTGATAACTGTGTGTAAATTAAGCACAGATATGAATGTTATTTAAATTATAAAATTGCATTTACTGTTTCCTGGAAAACTGTGCTCAAAAGCATACAGCTTTCCCTAACTAACACATTGGTTTGTTTTGATTTGGTCATTGAAAAGAATCTGTTAATAATGTCAGGCTTAGTTCTGTTGTACACTGTGAGAAAAAAAATGTGTACAATATCATCACATATTATCTTACACTGGTTATTTTATTGAGAACTGGACTCAAAATATGATGTCTAGTTGGTGAAAAGATGACTAATTGCATACATTCGGTATGGCAATGAGACTAATGTAAAAGTTTCAGCTAATATTGTCCCTGCCATGATACTCTGAATTTAAAAAGAATGATTATGTCTTAGACCAGTATAAAAATAGACTTGAAAAAAATAAATACAAAAAAATATAAAAAACATCGCACAGTGCTGCAGGACAGCACCCGCCTACACAAGCAATTTCATTTAGAAGAAAGGGGAACAATTTATATCTTTTGCTATATGAATTTACAGAGTCCTCTTGACAGAATACTCCATACTATCGTCGTTTCCAATAGGTTACATCCTTGGAAATTGCTTGGTCTACTCCACAGATCCATAAGACAAAAATAATTTTGGCCATAGAGCTGGAACATATGGAAGAAGACAGTATAAGCCCTCCTGGAAAGCACCATGGATGACAGGAAGAAGGCGGGAGACCAGTACAGCTGAGTAAGGAACTCCTGGTCAAACTGAAACACGAAGGAAACACTTAGGCAGTGGAAGCAGGGATACACTTTCCAGGAAGAATACAGGGATACTTCTTGGGAGTGTAGAGGTGGGCTCAGGAAAGCTAAGGGACAGCTGGACCTAAATTTGTCAAAGGATGTGAACAATAATAATAAAAGGGCTTCTACAGGTACATTCGTCAAAAAAGGAAGACCAAGGAAATTGTAACCTTCCCTGACAAATGAGACAGGGGTCTTCGGGAACTGTGGATGCAGTTGCTAAACCACTCTATCACATTTTAAAATGACAATCAGACAAAGTCCCTAGTGACTAGAAAAAAAGGAAACATCATACCCATTTTTAAAAAGAGTGAAAAGAAGGATCCTAGGAACTATCTACTAGCTACCCTCACATCTGTGTTCAGCAAGATCATTAAACAGATCCTCCTGGAAGTTATATCAAGGCATATGGATGACAGGAAGGTGATAAGAGACAGCCAACATGGCTTCACAAAAGGCCTGGATAATATGGTGGCCTTCTATGATTGGAGTGACTATGTTGGTGGATAAGGGAAAAGCAACTGAAACCATCTACCTTGACTTCTGTAAGGCCTTTGACATGTTCTCACACAACATCCTTGTTGCTAAATTGGAAAGATATGGATAGCTGCATCCAAAGAATCTCAGTCAATGGCTCAGTGTTCAAATGGAGATCAGTAACAAGTGGTGCACCTCAGGAGTTCTTATTGGGACTTGCACTGTTCAACATCTTTTTTAATGACATAAAATGTGGGACTAAGTGCACTCCCAGCAAGTCTGCAGATCACACCACACTGAGTGGTGCAGCTGATACACTAGAGGAAAGGGATATCATCTAGAGGGACCTTGCCAGTCTTGAGGAGTGGGCCCATGCAAACCTCACGAAGTTCAACAAGGCCAAGTGCAAGGTCCTGCATCTGAATCGTTGCAATCACCAATATCACTACAGGTGGAGCAGGGCAAGAGAAGTGAATTGCCTCTCTACTCCACTCTCGAAAACACTATGTGCCCTCGTACCACCGTGTCCCGCTCTGGAGACCCAAGCACAAGACAGACATGGATCTGCTCAAGCAGGTCCAGAGGAGGGCCATGAAGATGATCCAGGGGCTGGAGCACCTTCCATATGAGGACAAATTGAGAAAGCTGAGGTTGTTCAGCCTGGAGAAAAGAAGTCTCCATGGAGACCTTATTGTGGCTTCTCAGTACTTAAAGGGGGTCTATAAGAAAGACAGCGACAGACTTTTTGCCAGAACCCGTACTAATATGACAAAAGGTAATAGTTTTAAATTAAAAGAGATTAGATTCAGATTAGATATAAGGAGGAAATTCTTTGCAATGAAGGTAATGAGACACTGAAACAAATTGCCCAGAGAAATTGTGAATGCCTCACCGTAGCTTTGAGCAAAACAATCTAGTAGAAGAGGTCCTTGGACATGGAAGGAGAGCTGGAATCAGATAATCTTTAAAGGTTATTTTGAACACAAACCATTCTGTGATTCCATGACCAGTCCCTCCTGCCTCCTCTCGTTCTCAGCATGCAGCCTGCTTCTGTGGGTCTTATGAATCTGAGCATTGACCTCATCTAACTAGACATCACTGAACACAAAATTTCAGAATTTCCAGCGTTTTCAATGGAAGAGTATTGGAAGACTTCTGTTGCTTTATCAGTATTCACTGGATCTTCAGAAACACTGATGAAATATACACTCAAACCAATTTCCAAACTACCTCAAAGACAAATAAAAGTCTTATATGAACTAAAAAGTTTCACCTAAGGGTTCCAAATATAGTTATTTATCATTGAACTTACATAAATACTGTATATATGATTTCAGCTTCATTTCAAGATAATCCTTAAATTGTCCTTTCATTTCAGAACATTTGTGTCACAGACTGACACAGCTATTGACATTTCCTATGACAGTGCTTGGATTTGTAGCATTAAAAGATCTGGTAGCACATCTTGTGAAGACATGTTGAGAGTGACATTATACAGACCCATATACATTTATAATTTAAACAACGAAGGCACCTGAACAGTAAAATGACAAATAGCTGTTCATCATTAAATTTCATAACTTAAAAATTCATGTATCACCTGCACTAGTCTTCATCTTCCTTTTCAGTTGTAACATACTACTGTAATCACTGGGATTTATATCATGTCAAAAATCAAAGTGTTTGATAGTTCAGGAATATAAGAGCTCCAAGTTTATTATAGAGGTAATAACTTGTACTGGGCCTAATGAAAGGACTGTGCTTGAAAACTGAAGTAGTGGTCAAAAACCATATATTATTTGTCC
Source organism: Baryphthengus martii (assembly GCA_013396935.1). Classification (NCBI taxonomy): domain Eukaryota; kingdom Metazoa; phylum Chordata; class Aves; order Coraciiformes; family Momotidae; genus Baryphthengus; species Baryphthengus martii. The sequence continues at coordinate 153,858 of VWZK01036905.1, forward strand.
TTACAGACTGTGTGACTGAATGATAATTACTTGCTAATATAGCTAAACCAAGCTTCAGGGAAATTAAAAGTTTAGTCCATGGCTCTAAAGAAGAAATACTGGAAAATCAGTAAATAGAAGTTGTTAATGTAGATTCTTCGTTATGTTCTTTAATTTTTAATTTGCTAGTAAACAAAGCAGCCTATGTTTTTCACAAAACTCGGTAATGTTGGTGCTTAATAACAATGTTAAATTACACCACAAATACAGTATAATTCAATGTACAAAGTCATTAAAAAAAAAAAATCGTCTTATTTTCTTTCTCTCTTGCAATACAGCCTTTTAGATAATCCCAGAATATTCTCTGTTCCTTTTTCCCTATAAAAATATTTTCTCTCATTTCTGTGGAAGACCAAACTTTGCTGACAAAGCAAGTATGGCTCTTGTCTGTTATCAAACTGTACAACTCTGATCTAAACCTCAATTCATATACTGAGAGGCATGTAAGAAAGCTGCAACTTATATACAGCCTTACCAATAGTCACCCTCTTCAACTTCCCATACTGCTCCTGACTGCAAGCTTTCCAGATGATATTAGAGCTATTCTTTTCTTTACTAATAATTAAAAGAAAAAAAAGTCTATGCTTTTTGAGTATCTAAAAATGATTCAAAATAGAAACTGCAACAGCCAATTAAAGTAATAGTATATTAAGTCTAGAACCATGATCTTCAAAATTAAAATAGCAGGAACATCTAGAGAAACTTCTGGCACATCTTTGGATGATTTTTTTTGTTCTTGCTAAATGCACGATATCTTCAATATCATTCACAATTTTGAATATTTACTTAACCATTTCATGCACTACCTAAGAACAAATGACATAACACTGCTTGAAACAGTGGGCTCTTTGTCGTGTACATTTGATCACTTTCAGTGACACAAAGGATTGCTGCAGTAATAAAAGGAGGTGTACTCCTATCCACCAAAACAAATGCTCTATACTGCCAACATAGTTTTTTAGTATTTAACTTTGTTTTTTTCACTGACTGAATTGGTATATTCATCCTGTAACACTGATTTCATTGAGAACTAAAAAGGTGAGACAAAACAAGGAACTAAATTTGATAAAACCACTTCATTACTATGTTTATTTATAGTCTAAATATACTTTGTTTTTTAAAATTTGCTATAAAGTTCTAGTTTTTAAAATGTGAAATCTTTTACAAAGTATTGCTCTTTTAACCTCTAGCCATTCTTTGACTTTAGTGACTCAGAGCAACAGAACATTTAGATCAATGACTGTAGATGAATCCTAGAATAAAAGACAAATAACCTGCCATTATTGAAGACAGTGCTGATATTGTCAGCGATTTTAAGAGAAAAGGACTCACCCCAAATCAGGGATGTACAGATATCAGAAGTATGAGCATATACACTCCAATACTTTGAAGTACATACTATCTATCTATCTGAGATATCATCTCATTTGTTTCAAAAGGATATCAGAGAAAATAAAATATTGTTAATAGTCAAAGAATATTAGCCTCTATATTTTATGAACAAACTTCAGGATAACTTACATTATCTTGGGATTAAAATCATGTTTAGGACATTTAAGTATTGATCCTTGATTCATAAATGCAGCTTTGCACAATTCTGACAGCAACCAGTTTATTTTTTCTGAGTGTTTCCTTGTTTGTACTTAGCAAAAAAAATCTATTCATCCTTGCAACACCTGAAAAATACTATATTTTATGTATAAGGACTTTTACTATGGTTTGGCACTGTATTCTAATACATTTCTGATGGCTTTGACGTGACGAACTAACTCATCTTCACCATCTCCTGGAGCTGGCACTTGCTACAGGAGTAGGGGATAACTTTCCAGTTTTCAAAAGAGAAACGTATATGAAAATACATCAATGTCTCTTTAGTGTGATTATGGTAGTATTATCATCATTTGAGAGCCACCACACCCTTAGAGCTAATCTGTTTTAGTGGCTTCTAATGGAGGCAGCTGCTGATGGAGGAAATACATTAGTGATCGATGTATGTACCTTCGTGTTTGCATTTTCTCCCTACAGTCCCCATTGCTGACTGTTCAACGGTGACAAAGTCACAGAGGTCTCCTGTTGTTGCCATCAGCAGCATTATCTCCAGGAAATCATACAGGAGAAAAACCCTGAGGATCCATGTGAAACATGGCCCAGGTTTTCCTCTCCTTCCTCAGCTTCTGAAACAATTTTTAGTTCAGACAAGTAATCATGGAAAAACCCCACAACTTTTAGTTGCTGGAATTGAACTGAAACAAATAAATCTTGGCATCAAAATGCTCATGGAGACACTTATATTCACAATATGATAGGAAAAAAAAAAATAAAAAATTAGAGGACACTCCCCAAAATAAGCTATGGGAATTCACTGTAAAAGTATTAACATTACTAGAAATGTTGTTGCTGAAAAAAAAAACCTGTGTGTAAATTACAGTTCATCTTGCCAGCTCCTGAGATTTTATTACAAAACTGTGATATTTATTATTACTCTGAAATGTTTCTTGACATTTATACCAATCACTAGATGTCTAGATATTTAGCTTTTGGTTTTTGAGCACCTGTGGAATGCAATACTAGCTTATTAGTTTGTTCAGTACTAGCTTATTAGTTTGAACAATACTTTCACTTCCCATTGCACAAAACTCTTCATAAATCTTCCATACGCTATTCTAAACTGAGACCCTAGGATTCTAACGTCACTCACCCATACATAATTTACTTTACTCCACATGCTTTCAGAACCAAGGCTTCACCTGTTTTTACTCATATAAAAAGGGGATTGTCATACAGCTTTGGTTGCAGCCACTGATGGCTTTCAAATTTACTGTAGTCCGGCAACATATAGGTGGTATTTAATTTAGAAGGAGTATTTCCAGTCCTCACTTGCCCTTCAAGTGTAAAACAGTGGGGATGAACTGAAGTCTTTGAACAAATAAATCATTTGACAAAGGTTCTGCTTATTCCAGCCTGAGGATTTTTTATTAGCAGTTTGCAATTTTCCCACATGCATCAGTCATTCAAAATCGCTGCCTATTTTGTGCAAATACTCTGCGGTCTGTCAGTTGTACTCCAGCAGATCCTTCTAAGTATCTGAAATCTAAGCTATTCGAGATACTTCTGAGCAGAGACAGAGCTCGCTCAAAAGCTGTGACAGAGCTTAAAAAAATCTGTTCTCCTCAGCTTTTGACCACAGCTTTTAGAAGCCAGATTTCCCTCTACAGAGGTACCTTAACAAAACCAAATTTTTCCATTAATATCTTCTAAGATTCAATGTTCCTGCAAAAACTGTGATCAATAAATTTATTTGCTAGAATACCCACAGACATAAAGCACAGAAGGAGGAAAAGCAGGAGCAGTAAACTGCTGTGAACATACAAAATTATTTTGTGAATAAGAATAGGGACCCTGATTCAGCAGACCTCCTGGAGGAAGCTTAAATTGTCAGTGCTTGATTCATCCTGCGGAACACTTTCAACATATTTAAATGCTTAAAGAAATATTTGTGATGGTTTGAAGTTTTAACATATATGAAAGAATGCTACAAAACACAGCGAGACAAAAGCCACAGTGATAGAATTAAAATAATAATCAAAAATTAATATACTGCTGCTGAACTGCAGTTATTTTTTTCTAATTGTTGCTAAAATACTGTCTTATTGAGTGGAAGAATTAATTCTACCTAGATTTACCTAGCTACAAGTTGCTGTCTAGACTACAATCATCATCTTATCCTCCATGTAGTCAGTGGAGAGAACTTAGGCAACACAATCCCTGGAGGACGCTATTCGTAGCTGGCCATGAAGACAACTTACACAAGCTTCTACTCTGGCCCCAACAGGTGGCAAAAGCAGATTGTGAAACTTAGGAGAGATGAGTCAAAACAATCACAAGCAATTTTCTGGTGTTCTCACATAATAAACTTTTGTTAGGCATTAAAATTCACAAACTAGACTATATGCTATGATACTTTGAAGCAATCTGCACAGAAAACATACTGATGACTCTACACATAAATGATGAAGGTTATTGAAGATGCGTGAGAACTATAATCAATATATTTTATAATCTCAAATTGATCAGGATTTTTGTATAAAAAAGGGCTTATGTACCTCAAATACATTTCAAATTTTGGGAATTTCGCGTTCCTCACACAGTCTGTTCAAGTTCACACATATTTTCAAAAGAATAAATATTGGTGTCAGGCAAAATCTTTTTAGTTTCTAACACGAGAAGCTCCTCAAAAATAAACAGCTTGACCTGCTGAAGAGTGTATAACCTTGACACACTTGAATGAATAGTACAAAATAATAACATAATATGCTACGCTCATTTTTAGATCAAAAGAATAAAGATTCCAGAGAATATTTCCAAGAAAAGTTGTGTGATTCAGAAAACAAAGAGGGAGACCAGGAGTCGAGAAGACTGAGTTTCATTTGTTTCTGTCCACTGTTTATTAGATGACCTTGGTAAAGTCAATAGATCTCTGGTTTCATCTTGACCACTTAGATCATGAGTTCTTTGGGATAGAATCTGGTTGTACCTGGTGATTCCATAATTCCATAATGCCCAGTAGAAAGAGTTATCTAGAGGAACATAAAGGTTAATAATAAATAAAGACCTATTTAGTATGTAAATCAGAAATAAGCCAATTAATATTGTTTAGTTTATAATTAAAAAAAAATTAAAAAATAGAAGTATCAATGATAATATCAATTAGTATCAATGAGATAATTTTTTTCCTAACTTCCTCCAGAAGTGTAACTGGAATCGTTGACATGGATGTATAGGTGAACATCTGCATATAACATCCACTGGTGTCTTCTCTGTTTACTAAATTGCTTCTCTTACTTGCCAAGAAATTTATTAGTTTTTATTACACTTTTTATTGCTACCTTTTATTACTCTGTGTTATTTTATTATTTACAATATTATTTTATTTTTATTAACAATTAACTATTCTGGCATTGAAAGGAATAGAAGAGATCAGGGTTACCCAATTCACACCCTAAGGCAACTGAAAAGGATGGTGAGCAGATTCACCATCTGTGTGGCCACTTCATCACTCAACAACGGATCCAGCTATAAGATTAAAAAGTGTAAATGCCTTCTACATCAAGTAGCAGGGTCAATCAAAACTGTTCCCTAAAGTATACTTGCTAATGCATTGTCCAGTTAAGATTTAAATGTCCCCCATAAATGCATGTAGCATGCACAAAATTTCTCTGTATTGTAATGTTCCTGCAGGGACAGGCCAAAAATTCAAACATCCTGTCTTAGTGTCTGTACCACCTAGGAAGAAATTTATGAATGTTTTGGTCCTGCTGCTTTCCGGTTGTTTGGGCATCAGGGAAATATGAAACTAAGTCAGTTGGATGCTGTAAGTCTTCTTTTCCTGTTGACTCTGGCACAAAAGTACATATTTGGAGGATGGAAAACTGCGATGTTCTCCCTGCACACCCAAGTGGGTTAAATTTCATAACAAAGGATCAGTCAGTAGGGAAAAAAAATTCCTTCACTGAAAATATTGGATTAATTTTACAGTGAGTGGGATGGTATGGAATGGTCTCATCATTTTGTTATTCCAGGAATCCACGAAGAACTAGAAGAAAGTAATAGAATAAGTCATGTTTACTTGGAGTCTATGGACATGGATCTGTGTTTGATCATTTGTCCTGGTTTGAGTTAGAACAGAACTAATTCTGTTCAGTGATTTTACTTCTCAGCCAAGTCTCTTCTAACTAACTGCACTTTCTGGCTAATACATTTCATTAGCCCATGGTGTTTCCGCAGCTTGCCTACTTTCAAATATAACTGAAAAAGAAATTTTAATTGCAACATAATAGAATAAAATACTATATATACACTACATAATAGAATACAATAATTGTTAATCTGTGAAACACGTTCTACTCCAAAATACTAGTCACCAACACAGGTTCAGAAGTTTTCGTTGCTACCAGTAGTATTACTTAAAACTGTCAATGATGGAGGAACTTAGAAAATACTATTAGGCATGTAATACATACATATATAAACAAAATTACACTCTTAGAAATTATATTAATTCAAATACTTAACGGATGCTGTTCAGAAGTTATGAAAACTGGGAAATGTTCAATTAGAGGCTAATGCCCAGATAGGGAAAAGTCCAGATGGCAGGAACAATATTTGGCAATATTGTTGCCTTTGTAAATCAAATGACAAATGGAGGAATTCCTAACAAGTGCTTCTTTCCAGAATAGAGATAGTGGACAGAAAATTTCTTGAATACATGCCAGAACAATACTGCTAAATTTCTAAAACAGCCAGGCTATCATCAATGTCCTTAAGAGGAAAACTCTGCAGAGATTGCAAGTTGAGTATAACACGATGACCACCTCTTTACATGCAGCCTCCTCCTGGTTTGAAACAGCTATCTTTTGGTCAGCAGTGTGTGGTATATCAGCCTGGAGTAATTTTTACGTAAGAATTAAATGGAACAAGCCGGAAAGAGCTGGCTCCAAGAGAAAAGTTAGCCTTCCCTTCTTGGGGCTCTGCCAGGGACCTCATAGCTTCAACACTCATTCATCACTACAGTGACATCTGTGTGCAACAGCACACTTTAGGCAAGAAATTCTGCAGCCACTTATATCTCCTGTACCAATTCCAAGTCACCATTTCCTTAGTCCACAGAAAAGGATTATATGATCCTCATTCATATCACTTTGATTTGCCTTTCATACAGGAGGCTCCTTGGCGATCTGCAGCAGTGTTCCTCACAACAGAGACCTTTGTCTTTCCCTCTAGACCTTTCCCAAGAGCTCTACTCCTCGATGAAGGATGGATGCCCTCTCATCTTATACTCATACCCTTCATACTCCCATTTGAAGAATCGTTCAGTTGAATGACTGGTCAGTTCTCTCCTGGACTGACACTCTTGTTCAAGCATGGACACAACCTGTTCTTGTAGCTACTTATGGAGTGTCTTTGAATTTCATGAGGAAGACCTTTCTCAAAGCCTGGTCCTTCCAATGGGCTCTTTGAACAGACACAGAAAAACAAAATTTCAGTGATTGTCATGTGAAATGCAATCCTCATTTCTATCCTATTTCTGAATTTCCAAGGAGGAAGATTTACAATTTTTAATATTTTTTTTATTTTATTATTTTTAATTGAAAGAAAAAAAAGGAAGACTGTAATACCCCTTTAAGTACATTAGAAGATTTAAAATGGCAAAGAATTTCTTACTATTTCAATTGTGAGTATGGTTGGTTGTTCCATATTTTCGTGGCACAAGAATAAGATTCATATAATACACTATTTCTCATGGGCTGAAAAAGATGTTGCATTTCTTAAGACATTGCTCAGACACCGTACAACTCAATTAGTTGTACAAATCATCACTTGGTTGATGATCAGTCTGCCTCACAACATATTAAATATTTTTAAACAGTGTAGATTTAAGTAGTTAATTCATATAGCTGAGTTATTAGGTGTAAAATGACTTCTGGGAGAAAGTTTATTCAAATCTGTATGAATATATGGTTCTGGTAAGGCAGAACAAAGATATAATATATAGTTTCCTGAAATAAAATTCAAAGCCTGTGAAGACTCAAAGTCACACAAAACAATTAAGACTTTAAATTTTGTCACAAAAAATATTTTTATTTTAATTGCCTTGCTCAAGATTCTAAACTGAACTAGTTTCCACTATTCATAGATTTTACTTTAAAAATATAAAGACAAAATTACTAGTGAATTAATGAAAATGCATTCAATCACTTATTTTACATAAGTTCTGGATATGGCTCTGAATGTGTGTTTAAAAATACATTTCTTCAGTGGATAGGAGACAGAATGCTTAACTAACGAAGCGATAAAAACATTAAGACATGCATACTAGTGGTTGAGCTGTCAGCTATCATTTGCTGAAGAATCTTGCACAGTACAATATAGGTCAATATTTAAAGAAACGGTACTTGAAGTTGGCCACTTTTAGTAGCTTAGATATATACATTTATGAGATTAACATAAATTAGTACACTATTAAAAACTGGATTTTTTATAGTATGTTTCTCTCAGATTGAGTGTGAGAGGCAGAGAGAGACGATACTATGCTCTCAGGGATCCTTACAACTCAGCTCAGATGAGCTGTCCCCTCATGTCACAATCAGCTTACTACAATGACTAAGAGGGAAAAGTGAAAAGCATAATCACGTTTCTCCTCCGGTAAATCTATGCTTGATAATCTTTCACTTTTAGGAATACTGATATGCCAGAAACAGGCATCCAGTGTTAGCATTGGACCATACTGTGCTTTCAGGTGTCAGTGCTGAGATACAATTTTTTTCAAATAAAATTGTGCAAAATTTGATCCAATTTATTATCACTTCAGAAGCCACCTTAGGCAAAGCACTAAATGGTAGGGCTTCTTTTTGTGCAATGTCTCTGTGCATAGAACTAGACAAGCATATAAACAAGCAAAAGGCAAAGGGTATCAAGAGGATCTGAGCTCTCAGAAAATGGGGACAATGTCAAAGGGGAGTCAAGGTTACAAAGGTGAAAATAATCTCCAGTGGGGTTTTGAGACAAGTGTGATGCCTGTGGGGATTCTAAACCTTTAGTTCAGTCACTACCTTTAAAAGTCAACATTGGCTCCAGCTTAGGCCTTGGCTGCATTATAAAGTATAACCTCTTGGTAAAATAAGTCTCATCTTGAGTTGGCCTAAATTTCCAGCAAAAAATGTTTGCTTTCCTGTGTCAAGTTTAAAGATTCAATTCTTATGTTAAACAAATTTAAATAAAGTCATGTTTAGCCCTATCTTACTCTATGATTAAATGTCACTAGACTCTTTAGAACATGAGATAATTGCATTGTAAGCTCCCTGGAGCAAAAATCTCTCCTGTGGACATACTCTGTGAGTAACAGAGTGGGTAAGAATAACGACTATTAAGGAATAATAGTAACAATCTGAAGACAAAAAAGGATCTGAAGAGGACCAGCAGATAATCACTATTAGAAAGTTGGCAAATTCATGAAAAATCATTGAATATTTAGTTTGTCTTCTAGATATTAAGCTGCACCTGAATTTTCCAATAATACTGAAATTCAGATAGACAGTTCTTCAGTGTAGCATAATAGCACATACATGTTTTCTTCACCAGTTATCAACAACAAAATAACAAGAGGAGGTAGTGATCCCATTGCTGCAACACTAGCTTATATTCATAAAGAAAAGCTCTGATGATGAGCAAATACTATCTTGAAATTGTTCGATATAGGCATTCCCCAAAAAGTTGAATTTGAGAGACTGCTTCCTCTACTTCTTGAGTGAAAGAATAGAAAAATAGTTGAAGACTTCCCCGAGCAAGTCTTCATTTAAGCAAATGAAGAGAGAAAGTAATTTTTATATTCGACATTTGAAAGACATCTTGATCGAGAGAATACTCTTGATTTCTCATTCTGGAGTTCAGATGAAGTGACCAAAGTCTTCACCCTGTAAACATATCTTGTTATCACATGGCAAACAGCCCTCCTCAGAACAAATCTGTAGTAAATATCTAGTAACAAAGAGCAGTGCCACAGGCAAACTGAACAGAAGGCCCTGAATATATGGGCACGCTAATGCTTCAGAAACTTCCTAATAGGCATGAAGTTACAAGTGAAACAGAACGCAGCATGCAAGTAGTTCTTCTAAGGTCAACATAAGACTGTTACTTACATGGCTATGTTTTCAATTGTGTCAGCATATGACAAGTGTATTACATTTTCTCTTATTGGCTCAGTGCGGGGACAGTTATAGCCATGGATCTGAAAACCTCTGCTTTGCAGAGATGTTTACCTGCTTTTTCCCAAAAGCTTTACTAAATAAAACTATTTGTAACATAGTGCTGCTTTAAAATTGTTTGGCTATGGAGAGGTCCTATCTTTGGCATGCACAATAGGAAAGGTCCACTTGGGATCTAATTTAAAGAGCTGATAGTAATGAAATAAAATATACACATATGTACCTTCTTTAGTCCTTTTCCATGGCTATAGAAGCACTGAATTGTCATGCTAAACACCTCGAGGTTCAAAATTAAAATATTCTGCCCATATACTGTTTTAACTGTTGTCTTTATACCGTCCCAACCTGACCCATAGTCAGGAAACTAATAACTTCCAGAGAAAATGGCACTATTCTTTACTGTTTGCATGGACCTCTCCCTGTTAGCTATAAACTGGACAAATCTTAAATGCTTCCCGGGGCTGCTGATAAGCACCCAAAGTCTCTGAATGGCTTGCATTTGCAAAGCTAGAAGGGAAACCTTGTAAAAAGTCTTTCCTGTAATTTCAGACAATTCCTGTTTAAGGTCAAACCAGAAATTCTTCACAAATAGTTTCTCTCAGGGTACAGAGGTATTTCCTCTTCAGGTTCTGGCTAGGTCCCAAAGAGCAAAAGCATGAAGAAAAAGACTAATGATAATCAGAAAGTTAACTAAATCCCTTCTATCTCAAAAAAGCTTCCACTAATACTTGGCTGCACTTTGGAGACAATGAAATGTGGTATCAACCCATCTTAATGGGTCCCTCATCTCAACACCCTCATAGATAAAGCGCTGTGTCTTCCAGGTCTCCTTGTTTTGGGTAAATCTTCTAATTCTTCAGGTAAAGCACTTCTTAAAAAACTGGAAAATACTGTTTCACTTCAGTCCATATTTGCAAACAATTGCACTGACTGCTCAGTGGGTGGAATTTCTTACCAACTAACGTGAGGGATGTCTCTGTGCAGTTTTTTCATGGCTTTAAATACTATCACAAGCATCTGTAGATAAAAGGAGATATTAGAGATCTGCTCTGAAAGCAGACATACTTTTCTTCTAATATTTGTTCTCACCCTCTAGCTACTTTCATGAATTTATTTTATAAAATTATTGGTCTTCTTAAAAATATTTTTCCAATGTGGCAGAGAATGTATGCACCCTCTTCATTTTATTTAGCAGAAAATAGTAATCAAAGGCAGATGGACCATCTGGAACAAATGTCTAATTCTCTATCATGAGCCCAAGAAATCTGAGCTCTGAACTATACTTTGACTGCAGTTCTGGTTTGGATTTCAGGTAAATAATTTAAAATAGGAAAACTGTGCCAACATAAATCAATTTCCTGTGTTATTTTTGTGTTTAATGTAACAGCAAGTGCCTCATTCCTGAGTGACATGATGAGACCACATCACAGCAAGGGCAGAAATACCCCCCAATAAGTCTTAGGTTTGGCTTCCTGATTCCTTTCAAAATGAACCTTGCCAAAAGGCCCATGTATGGTTAAACCAGAACCCATCAGAGACCAAATCGTAGGTTAAGTATTGTGATTTGCAAGTCTTCTTCTGATTCTAGTTATAGCAGGAGAGGAATGGAAACTATGAATTCAAGGTAACAATCCCTGTCTCCGTTTTTGTCACCAAAAATTTACTCTTACAGCCCCAAAGGTACCTTAATTTAGGTTCAGTACTCTATATCACTTCATCATTCTTTGCTGGCTTGTATAGTCACAGGCAGTAAAAAGTCTAAGACATCATCTACCCCACTAAAGGACATTGTATTAGACTCCGTTCTCTGGGTTTGGTTGTGTGGAGACTGGCCCACACGTAGACTTCTAAAGTCTCCCACCTTCCAAGATAGGGTGGCCACATCCAGAGTTTTTGTTAGGGATGGTCCACATTCAGTGCTAACTTCTGAACTCTACCCAGGATATCCCTGGAAGAATACCAGCTGACAGGCAAAAATGGTGCTAGTAATTACATACTGAGGGCATACTTCTGTTAGAGGTTCTATCAATATTGCTAAGATACATGTGACATTCACTGGAACTGCATCCAGAATTTAAAACTCGCTTCTGTAAATGCAAGCCTTCCACTTTTGGCAGGAACTCTGTAGATTGCATCTTTCTCTCACATTCAGTAGGCAATACTTGGCACCAGAAGCAGTTGCATATACAGTGCAAGGGTAAAAATGCATTGTACACCTGCAACACACTGTGAACAAGAAGTGTTTTCACTGAAGGATTACATGCTGAAAAATTAGTAGTATGCAAATAAATCACAGTGTAGATGCATTCTAGGGAGATACTTAGAGAACAACACAACAGAGGGGAAAAAAAACCAAACTACTTGAAACTTTGTCAGACACAGATTCTAAGACACAAAGCTAATATTTTCAGTTCAAATGAAATTTTCAGTTAACTAGCTAAATTAGGATAAATATCTTTCCTGAAGACTCTCTGACTCTGTTCAGAGTATTGAAATTCTTAACAGAACCAATTTTCTCAGATCCTTTTTGAGGTCACCACTCTCAGTAAACCAAAAAACTAGCTTTTCTGAACATGCACCTCTGTTCCTGATTGGGAAATGATAATGCAGACAAACATAAGTTAATGAAAATGTTGCTTAAAATAAATTGTATTCTGCTAAAATTTTATCTTGAATTGAAACCAATTTGAGGCTGTGTCAGGTCAGCTCCAACAGTATCTGAATTCTTTGCCAACAATAAAAGTAATGTTATCTGGTGGACTACTGGAGACTGTCATGTCACCCCTATACACTCACAAAATAAAACAGGCTTGCATTCTAGATATTTCTAAATTACTTTCTGGGTTGGAAAATGACTCTCAGTTAAGCGCTTTAAAGCTGCCAGAAAACACCTTTGATAAGAGGAAAACATTTAAATATAATAAAAATAATACATTCAGATTTTACAGTTTTCCTATTAGACAGCTCATTCAGTTGGATTTTTAGGAACAGTAGGATAAAATTTTATGAAAAAACCTGTGCCGTTTTGCACAGCAACACTATTTCCCTTTTTCCATTAGTGAAGAACTCATGTTTTTGCCCTGAAAAGTTCTTCATTTACAGAAAATTATTACAGACATAACCATTTCTTTCCTTATAAGTAGACTAAGCGAATGTGATATATGTTGAATAGCTTTTGTCTCTGAGGAAAAAAGATGCCTATATTACAGTCTGTTATTCTGATATACCTACTTTTCAATTAATCTGCATACTGTCTTTCCCTGATGTATGTAAACTGTGGGCTGGAACCTTTCCTGCCACATTCAGAGGTGGAAGTGAGAAGCAAACACCTTGCAGCAGTGGTACCACAGGTGTTCTCTGCTCCCTCCATCCTCCCAGGAAGATCGACCAACATATTCTTATTTCCTGTTCTGCTGAAAAACAGCAAAGCACCCTAATCACAAGGACAAACCAGCAAACATGATGTCTTCAGCAGCCAGACAGTGAAGAGAAATGGAGCAGGAAACACTATAAAAATGTTCATGTTTCTGGATTTAATTCACATTTCTAGATTTAAATTTTCTGCTTTCGGTGGTTTGTTTGGTTTATTGTTTTGTTGGGGTTTTTTTACTAAAGGTCAAAACGTTATGTGGGAAGCAGACATTAATCATAAGCAAAATATTTATTTGCAGAAAAATGCGTGTCTAAAGAAAGACTTTTGTCAGCTCCCAGAATATATTAAAGTTTGTATCTGTTGCTCTACCAGTTCCCATCACATGATAGAGAACTTAAAAAAGCAACACTCCTACATGAAATTTCACAGTGAAGACAAACACTGAAGTTTCCTTTAAAAAGCCTTTTTTACCTTCATATCTCTGAGACATATTATTTGGAACTATTTCCTCACATCCAAAGCTCACAATACAGCATAGCTATCAACAGTAGCTAAATATCACTGCAAAGAAATAGCAAACAAAATGTTGAAAATATGCCAAACTTGTGTGTCAGACTTCAAATGTCAAATATGACTTCTTTAGCTACTATTGACTTCTTTTCTACTACTGCAGAAAAATCTTGAAAGTAAACACTAAACTTACACCAAATTTTATATGTGACTATTTACTTTAAAAAAAAAAAAGAAAAGTACTCTAATGGTACATTGTTTTTTACAGCTTTGAAGAAAAAAAATATAAATGAAATGCAGGTTTAATGCAAACTACAGTACCTTCACTGCAGTAGAAATGAGAAGAGTGGTCACTAGGTAAGGCAGACCTGGCATTCCACAGGTTGATTTTGGTTTTGGTCTTCTGCTGATTGTTCTTCACATGTGAACGTAAATGTTCATAAAAACAGTCTTCAAAATGGTGCAGTTCTTCCTGTCTCACAAGCGCTCACCTTGCTGGAAGCACCGTCATTTGGACATGCGTGGCCAGATATTTCTCACTAGAAAATGCTGTTTGACCAAGACTCAATCTACAATATCTTCACAGAATTTAGTTCTACAGATTTGAAAACTGTCTTACTCTTTTACTTTTTTTTTTCCAAATTGATAAAAAATATCAGGTGTTGATATCATTTCTGTTCTGAAAGTTATCACTTAGAAACGCAATTGGATGTAAAGTAGAATATAAACAGTTTTGTAAGAGAAATATTTTAATAAATTAAGCATCTTGTAACTACTGAAATAACCTAGTCAGCACTGTTTTACCCAAGATGATTGCAATTAAAAGAAAAAAATAAAATTAAATAGTGACAGTAACTAGTTATTGTGATTCAGAACAGAAACTTTGAGCTCTCTAAAATATACCTGGGACAGGAAAGCCTCCTTCTGTCCAGCAAGACTTAAAAAAAATGGCAATTCATTTAGTCCTTGAGTTATATGCTCTCCAGGCATATTGTTTCCTTACATTCAGGGGTGTTTAATATAGAATAGAGAGTAATATCTATGTTCTTGATGCCATGCCTTTGAAGAGTTATATCCTGCAATTTACAAACTAAATCTATTCTTTACAAAAAAACCTAGAAGAGAGGCCATCTAATGTGTATGGAAATAAGAGGAAAAGTTTCCCTGCGCTGTAGGAAAATAATTGTGTTTGTGTGTTGTATATCTTTTTCTTTGAGACAATGTAGCTATAAACTTCTATCCAGAACAAACAGTATTTGTGCTCTTTGAGCTAACAAGGATCTGGTCTATAGGAGGCTTCATATCAGCTCACCTACATAGCGTAGTTACTCTCAGGCTGCATTACGGAAATCTCTTCAAGGTTACTGTGAAAGATATGTGAATCATGACTTTCCACAAGGAATAGAGGCAAGAATTTCCACATTTAGTAGAGCTGTAAGCGAGGAGCACGATTGAGAATTCGACTTCTTTGCTAACATTTGAGTTATTTCCCATAGATAAGACAGTCTGATTATGACCAAAAGTCACTCAATTCAATGTGTAGGCTTCTTGCCTATGCTAATCTTGTTGTGAAGTTAAACAAAGCTGTTGACAGTTTCAAATGAAAAGTTCTTCCTTTTATATAAAAAGTAATTACACCAGGCTTTCTTTCTGCAGTTGAACAGCATACTAGTATCGAAATGGTTTCTCAGATGCTTCAAGTTTATATCAACAGACTACCCAGCCAGGGGAAATTCTTTAATAAATATAAAAAGCCTGTAGTTCTCAGATATAAGTAATGCCTTGCTCTTTCTGCCTCACCAGACTTTGTGTTTTTTTTCTGGGAGTTATAGGTAGGTGCCTGTTGTATCAGTATCATGTTTCCTATTTAAAATGGGTACAGCCATTAAATTACAAGTTCCAGAAGCATGTTTAAGTACCTTCACCAAGGAAACAGCGTAACCATTTCCTTTCACAGGTAAAAATACAGCAGGTTATTTTCCAATCACTGAAAATTTACTTCATAATTCTAGTATATTAAGAAATCTCAAAGCAGAGATTTTATTTTAGAGGAGCATTGTGTTCCTACAAAGCAGTGATAACAATAATAATTGGACAAGTTCTTTACAACAAGTACCTGATTGGCCTTCACATCAGCTCTGCGATGATGTGTGCATAACTATGGAGAGGAATTTCATATACTGCAGAAAAAAATATATCCACAAAAAGGCAATTTCCTCTAAGGGTGGCCTCAATGCCACATGAGGTGTCTGAATCCAACACTGGCTTCATCGAAACACCCTCTATCAATGGGCCCCAAGTCTCTATGGCCCTGTTGGTGCAGTCCCCTGCGTGCCTACATCTCTGCTGCTGCCTGTGCCCATAAATCACTTCAATCTCCGCAGCACTGAGCAGCTAAGCACAACGTACCACATAAAAACCTCTTGGGCTCTGCAAACCAGGTGTCCCCCTCTAATCTTGGCCCTGTGATCTGACCCACACAGAGCTCTGGGATTCATCCAAAGAAAGGCAGAGTTGTAAAATATATTGGTCATAGAGGAAGGATCCTCTAGGGAGATCTGCTGCTATCTGCAGAAAGCCCCGGAGTGCTAAGTTTGGGCCCAGTGTCATTCGTATACCCTCAAGGACACACTGATGTGTTTCAAAAAGGCCATAAATAACATCCATATGAATAGTCCCCAAGGTTAGTGTCTCGAAAAATGTGAACTGTTAACCCTCTAAGGTAAAGCTTTCTTTCCAAGACAGGGAAAGGTGTACATATGCAGGCACTGAACCTTTCTACTCTCACTTATCTTCATTATCTGATCCTTCAAGAGGACATGGCTGTTTTCTGGTAGGGATTTTGTGTTTTAAAACCGTGTCTATATGCAAGGTTTCACCTCATGAAAAAAAGTATTAAAAATCTGTTGTATCAGTTATAATATTACTTTAAATAAGGAATATCTGTTTGATCATACTAGCACATTTCAAGGAAAAGGATGCATGTAACACAATATCCTATCAGTTCAACTGATGGGTACTAATAGGCTTTCCATTTAAAAGTGGTAACCTCTTCTTTAATTATAGAAAACAATTTGTCTTTGAACAACTAAGATCCATGCTAGCCCAGACACATTGTACTTCTCTAAGAATGAGAAAATGAAGAGTAAATGAATATTGTACCCCTGACTTTCCTTGAAATAACACTGAAGAACAGGATATTGTCTTCAAATCTATGCCTCTCCCTGTATATTCCCTGGGAAATTTCAGGTGCTGTACATAAAGACGGGAAAAAATATGAAATCAAATCAAAGCATAAGATTCAAGCTTAGCTGAGAGCATTTTCTCATACATTTTAATTATTGTTATTGCATTTTTAATTTAATTGAAGCTGTTTCTTATGAAAGTGTCAGTGCTATATCATCATTCAGCCTTCATTTATTTCTGATCTGACATCCTTAAATGCATTTGTATTGGTGGCTTAATTGTTTTCTTTCCCTGAGCAAGAGCAAGTAGAGGAAGTTCACAGGATGCCATACAGGGTTATCTTGACTACAAGGCAACCTGGATTGCAATAGTGTGTGACTAGCAAATAGACAAACTTATTTTAATAAAAAAAAAACCACAATGTCTTACAAGCACTTTTGGGATTAAAATGAAAACTGAAAGGAGAAGCGATAGTAAAGGATACTTGAAAGCAATTGCCTCGTGCTTAATTAGAAAAGGTAATCGTTTTGCCTTTTTATTCCTAAAGGTTTTGGGGGTTTATAGCTTCCTTTAACTTCCTTATTTCTTTCACAACAACAAGTAAATCAATAAGTAGGAAAAAAAAAAAAAAGAGAGAGAAAAAAAAGTCAGTAGATCTAATGAGGAAGAAAAAAAAACAGTTTTAAAAGATACAAAAATCTGCAGAATAACAATCTTCTTTTAAAGACCATTTAAATGATGAAGGTTTTAAATGGCAATATTCTGCTCCACAGGTTAATTTTGTTTCCTACATAACACCTTTGTTTTGTTCGGCCACCTGATGCCATTTAAAGACAAAGAGAAACAAGTCCTGGCTGGGCCAAGGCAGAGGTGACCCATTGAGCTAGGCTGGTGAAGTCAAGCTACTTTGCCAGTCTGTGGAAGATCGGAGATTCATAAACTATGATGATTTTTTCATTAGCAGACAGATTTAATTTTTTTCAAAAAAAAAATTGTCTTTTTTGTCTGCTGCTTGGGCATTAGTACTTCTGCTGTGGAGTGTAAAATACTAACCTATCTGACATATGCTTTCTTACAGCTACCTTGTCTTCACTTTGCAGCATAATATTTGACTGCACAGGTCATTGGACAATGGAGAATAATGCCACATTTTTCTTCAGAATTTACAGAAGGAGAAGAAATGTGTTTTTTTAATATAAAACTAATTGCAATCTATGTTGAAAAAGTGGTGGTGTGTTACCGAGAGTGAGTTAAATCCGGGTCTCCAAGATGTTTTGTCTATACATCTTCATTTGAAGCTAGTTTGAACTTCGCTGCCTATAATGAGCTACTCTTACATAATGGTTTTCATTTCTGGTACTGTGAGGGAAAATGATAATGGCAGCACTTTTTTGTGTCTAGTCTAATTAAAGATACTTGCAGCATTGTAGCACCACCTGCAGGAGGCCTCTTATTTTACTAGAGTACTCACTATACCACAGGAAAGCTTGTGCGGGAACATTATAACCCAAAGCGTTAGAAACCTGAAGGTCTGACAAAGGGATTAAAAAAAAAAATTAAAAAGGGAGGAGAAAATTATAACTCCTCTGGATACATGGCAAAACCATGTGAGCTGTTTCAGACAGATAATTTTTAGCTCTTAATTTTTAATTGTTTTCTTTTGACCAATTTACCGCAAGAAATTGCTTTTACAATTAGTTTTTTCGATTGATTGTTTAAAATGTTGAGAGCAATATCAGGAATTTTCAGGCTGATGTAGACGGAAAGATGAGAGGTGTGTTTAATACCCCTGAGGTGCATACACTCTGTCAAACAATGGAGATCCTGAGGCCTGGGCTCTTCTGATAGCCCAAAGCCAGGGGAAGCTGCCCTACAAGGACAGCAATGCATTTCCTATGCACAGGAAAGCTGCCCGGAGCCTGGGATCTGCACAGCTGAGCCTGGGCCACCAGCTCAGGCTGCTCTATGGGGATATTCCTCTCCATACGTGGCAGAGGCACAGCATGCCCTGGGACTGCTGGACCAACACTTCTTCGTCTGTGCAGCTGTGATTTTGAACATTCATCACAGCAAGTCCAAGGGGACTCAGAGGTTGAGTGGGGGCCAGAAATGTGATGGAAATTTATCTGCATGGTGGTTTTTTTCTTTTTTACAATTACGTACAAGAGCATAATTCTGATATATTTAAGAATTTGGAGACCTGAACATATTAGCTGATAGCTCTCCATCACACCCCTGAACGTCAAGGCTGCTGTTACAGGTAATTCAGTCAGAACAGCCCAGACACCATTAACAGGGACAGCTCCAGACTGAGGGGTGAGCCATGGAGGCAAACACTGCATTTCCCTTGACTTTGCTGGCAGGACTGGGCTGTCTGGGTGGGAGCCAGCCTCGATGATGGGGTCAGGGATGCCTGGGACTTCCACCACCCGTATGCAGAAAGCTTCAGTGCAGAAAGGACCAAAGCCCCGAAGACAGGCACTGCTCACTGTCAGCTGCAATGGGTGTGTATGGAGTAAACCACTGACATACAGCTCCAAGGCCCCATTACTTCTGAGATTTTTCTGCATAGCACCGATATGAAGCAGAGTGTCCAAGCCTCCCTAAACAGCCAGCAACAACATGTTAGACAAGATATCAGCAAGAGCAGCAGACCATGGAAAATTAGTGGGAAAAGGGAGGAACGAGGAACTGTAATAGTCAGTCATGCTGTGCACATTTCTGGGGTATTTCATGCATGTGTGACTGCCAGTACAAAAACACACATATGTAAAGCAGCTTTGCTCCTTAACATGCAAATCTTGCATGCTGTAAAATTTTCAATTCACTGCTGACTTGACAATTTTTTCAATGTCTCGTCATCCCTCTTGCTCAGGCCTCAGGACGTGCATAAGACGGGGATCAGTAAAGGAAGGAGCAAATGTAGAACAATGTTGGCTAAGATAGAAAGCGAAGGCTCTGCAACATACTGCCATTCAGAGTAGGGGAAAAATGCTGGTGATGGAGAAGGGATAAGAGTCTGTCTTCCTCTTTACCCAGCACCTCTGCAGCCCCAACCCTGCTGTTGGTTGCTGCCCCTCCCCAGCACAGACTTTCCTCTGTCTATCTGGACAAAGGTTGTGAGAGCAGCACCTCATGAGACTGCCTCACTTCTGAGAATAGGTCTCCAGCAGCTGATGCTCTTTATGTGCTTGCTTTCAATTTTAGCTGATTTTTAAACAAGTCACGACATTCTCTTCAGTAATGCTGGAAGAGACATGGGTACATGTGGCTGGCAAAGAGATTTTGCTTTTCAAGTAGGTACTTGATTTTGTGAGAAAGAGTACTAACAAAGCTATTTCTGTTTCCTGGCAGCAAATCATTTGGGCGTTATTCTTTCCTTCCTTAAAGGAAGGAAAATGGGGTTAGAAACAAAGATTTGCTTGTGAAAGTGTCTCTTTTTCACACTTTCCCTCGTTCCCTTTCTTACATTTTATTTCCTTCTACCCAGGTGCAGGCTCCTGCTCTCCCTCTTTCTTACACTGTGTGCACATGTATGTGTGTGCGCATGTATGCATATGCCTTTGGTTTCCTTGCCTTTTTTTTTTTTTGCCAGGAGAGTCAAGCCTCAGTAAATTACTGTATAGTCCTGTCTCAGAGCAGCTCGCCTGTTCCCTCCTCTAGGCAATTTGGTGCCAACTGGATTATATCAGAGCAGTCGCTTTTCCCACAAGAGCAGGAGAAGGTGCAAGAGATTAAAATAAAGATCAGCCAAGCCTGTAGCACGGCAAATTAGCTCAGGCTATTAAGCATAATGGCCTTTCAGAGGCCAAAGGGGTCAGCTCTTCGTTCAAAATAATGACCTTCAACCCAGGCAAGAGGAAGTATACACACAGACGCCTGTCGCTTTCCTGATTCAGTTTTAGAAAGATCTACCACAACTCCCTGTTTTGTACAGTTAAAATGTTTCACTCATTTCATGGGACTTGATTATTATTTTTTTTTCGTTCCAGCTGACATGGGAATTTGAAGTTAACCATGTGGAGGCTGCTAAAAGATCCAGGCAGAGCAATTGCAATTAACAACATGAAAACACAGTTTGCTTAATTTCGATCCTACTTAAACATCAAAGGTTCAAAAGTTCAGTGCAAACATTCCTGGATTACATTATTTCAGAGAGGAAGAAAGAGTAAAAAAAAATAAAAATTTCCAAGGCCATACAGTATAGACTGCATATCATATGAAATACGAACTGGTTAGGGAAGATATTGAAAGTGCTGGACTGGGATTTGGGGGACGCAGATTAAATTCCTTGTCTCTGCTGCAAACTTCCTGTGTGGCCTGGAGCAAACTGTATTACTGGCTCTGTGTTTCAGTTTCTGACACGTGCATGGGGTGCAGCTAACGAGTCCTTTCTCCTGCCCTTCGTCTTCTTTCCCTACTTAGAGATGCTCTTTAGGGAAAGGTCTGTAGATCTTCTCTTAATGGGCATATATACAGAGATGAATACTCAATACAGGATTCAACTCAACTTTGAATGCTACCAAAGAAGAACTAGAAAAACAATAATTAAAAACAGTAGGTTAGCTTGCAGGAAATTCTTGGCTCTGTCACAAGTTTCCTGTGTGACTTTCACCAAGTCATTTAATCTGTCTCTGATTCAGCTCCATGACCACAAAAGTATTTCTCAGTAATGTAGTGTGTGATACATCCATTCATAGTTGTAAGGCATGTGGAAATGACAATAGGAGGCCCAAAAGACAGCTAGGTAGTCTTTCCTTGGTGATTAAAAGCTGGAAAGCTCATTATCATATCACAGGCATGTCTTCCAGGGAAGCTGTCTTGAAACTTAAAATACTCAGTGTTCAGCCCAATGAGTGAGGTGAAGGACTAGCAAACCACATACATACTGTGCTGTATATGGTCTCCATATGTATCGGTCTTGAATTTCAAGCATGTTCTTCCAGTCATAATGCAAAACACAGAAAAGCTCACCAAGCATATTTGTTTGTTTAAACCTGGGTGAAAAGAGAATTAGAGGGGAGGGAAAAGTTTACAAACAACAAGTTTTGTGAACCCCAACTGACAGGAAAGAAAGCTCACAAAGCATTGAACCCCATTGCTTTCTGCCATGTCTTCCTACAATGTGGGGAAGTCTGGATGAATTTATGACTGTTTACGGCATGAGAGCTACACAGTATTTGTGGAAGTATAAAAGCTGTTGTTGAGCATCACAAAAAGAATTAAATCATCAAACTGTTTTCACAGGAGGTTAAAAGGTCTGATATAAATCTTCAAAGGGTTGGCGGAAACTCTGTCCTTAATCTGCCCTGTTGTGCTGAGGTACTGCAGGCAACACATATGGTATATAATGTTACCCTCTGCTGAGAGAATTTTATAAATCCTATAGGCATAAAGAAGCCAATAAGGGTGAAACTACATCATTAGGCTAACACTGGATTTTTCTGCTTTCATGAGTAGATATTGAATTATAAAGTTTTTCATTTAAAACTAATATTATTTTTGAAAAAAAAAAAAAAGTGAATGTAATTTTGAATCCTTCACTTCCTGTGGAGATCTTGTGAGCATGCGTGTTTATGAGAGGGGAAAATATGTACGAGGGGAGTGTTGACATATACGATCATCTCCGCCTCTCAGTGATGCTAGTTAAGCACACTTTCTGCTGGTGAGCTAAACTCACCCAGTGAGCTTTCACTGTACATCATCTGCCAGTGTGACTGCAACAGCTGCATGGCAGGGCCAGGAGTCCAAACTGCAAAATGCCCCATAGCATTTCTGGGGGGATAGTTAGAGAGTTTCAGTAGGACTTTGTCACAACAATTTCAAATCGCAATAATATTCTATCCCAAATGCTATAGTAGAACACTGCAGAAAGTTCATTCATGGCTTACAAAATTTAAATTACAGCTTTAGAAATGGTTTTAAGCTGTGCAAATGTGAAAAACATGCAGAAGTTCATTTGCACCCCAAATACCTCATCAGAATACCATTTTAAGTTTAACAATGATTAAAGATGAAAGCATTCTTATTAATTAACATTAATCAAATGTCGATAACAGAAAAACTAAATTAAAAAAAAAAGTCATGAAAGAAAACATCACTCCCAGGCCAAGACTAATGCCAGTTTTTTCTTGTCTGGATTGCATTTTATATTAGAATTATAATATAAACCTCTGAAAAGAGGGTTTACAGTGGAAACACTGACAGACTCTTAACTGGAGCATGCTACGTGTGCCTTTATAAACATACCAGGCATGATGGTTTCGAGCCAAAATGTGCTTCTTAAAAAATGTATTAAAAATTAATTTATCCCTTATGCATGTCTAAGTTAAAACTTCTTGGCATGAGCTTTATTAGTTCCCTCAGGGCTCTTCTCTATCCATTGCAGACAACTAAAATGTACTCTATATAAGATAAATTGGAACAGCCCAGCCCTCCATGGGAAAAGTGGAATGCTTTGCGGGTAGATAATAGTACCATCCCCCATAGTCTACACACTGCATGTGTATGAAAGCTTACCCAGAATACAGCTACGAATCAACTAGCCTTAAGGAAACTTGATTTTGCCTCATTTTCTAGCAGGGAGCACAGGCAGCCACGTAGTGCATTGGAGAGGACATGACGGTTGTGTCACAGGGCAGAGCATAGGCTGGGGTACAGCTGGTGAAGGCGCATGGCCACAGCCCTGCTGGCCCTCTGCCCAGACCCATATGCATGAGCAGGAATCCTCTGAGATGCTGGCCCTAGGATAGCAGGAAAGGACACCCATCGCAAAGGGATGGCGTGCGCCTGTATGACTGGGTGTGCTTAGCTCCACCTCCTGCTCCTGTGCTCCTTCCTCCCTCCCTCCGTCCTGCAGGGACAGCAAGGCAAGCAAATACCTTCGTTTCCAATCAGGGTCCTCCTCCACTCACCAGGGAGCAAGCGGGATTTGGCCACAGTTGCTGCCGCTTCTGCAACTGAAGAAGAAAGAGTGTAATTTGGAAATTGGTTATGGTCCGCAAATGAAATCTGACATGCAAACAGCTAAGAATGTGGGTTATTTGTGATACCCAGCCCCACATCTGCACTCAATTTGCACAAAGGATTCCTGTCATTTTCTGGGGCTGAAATAAAACCTTAGTTCAGCAAGTCCCACAACTTTGGAGGGCAGAAATTTGCAGTAGAGTTTTGTAACCTGTTTTCCCTTCAGATGCAAACATTTCCCACTGCAACTCCTCAGTTCCTCTCTTCCAAATACATGTTCTCAGCCTCAGCCACACACGACCTAAGATAAGCCTGGGGTAACATTAAGTAGAACCTGCAACATTTCTTTAAGAAGCGAGTATTAATATATTTCCTGTTAGACATGGAAAATAGTATTAGAGGTGATATTATGACAAAGCCCTTCTGTGAAATGAGGAATAAATGTCATTAATGCCCGCTAATGGGCAAAGTGGTATCCCACCTGCATGTATGTATCAGGCCTGTATTAGATTGTCATACATAACTGATAGTGAAATAACAACACTTTCTTCTAAATGGGAAAAAATATTCATGTTGTAAATTCATTTACAGTGGATTAATTTGCAAAGAGATTGATCTGATCAAAGATAGAGAAATTGAGTCCAAATTGATTTTATGACATGAAGGCTTGAATTACCTTATAAATATGTTATATATACAGCAAGTAAAACCAAAACAAAACATAGCCAATGGAAGAAAATCCTTCCTCACCCTGAAAGGAGTATGTACCCTTTATTTCTTCCTACCAGTTTAAAATGCTAGATAGCTCGATATCAAATCTCTCTCTTAACAGTAGCATCCCTTAAGGTAGTTTTCTCCACGTGACATTTACTAAACAGTGACATTTACTAAACACAAAATACCAACGGGGACCAGTATTTCAATAAATTTGAAAAGGAGTCTGTTCAAGCTTGACTGACCAAAGCATTTGAAATTACCCTTTACAGGACACAATTCTGAATTAGAAATTAGATAGATGAGATGACCTTATAGATCTATTCTATCTCTTGGGCTAGACCATGTTAGTGGGAGATAGCCTGAAGTAATTGTGAGTGGAGGAATGTGGGCATGTGAAAATTCACTGGTTTTGAACAAATTACTGACCGCATGTGTTTCCTCTGGGCCTCGAGTGGAGTGTATGTGGCAGCAAAACTTTCCCCAACTTTTAAAAACATGCAATATAAATACATGTTCTCCACTGTGGGACAGCTTCAAAAGCCAAGGGTCCAGATTAGGAAACATCTCCTTATGGTCTCCCAGCAGTGCTCTTCCTTCACCCAACAAGGTGGCATACCCTGTCCTTCCACCCACATAAAGTGGCCCTTTCTTTCTAGGACTGTCACTTTGACAAGTGGCACAACCATTAGTGTGCAGTTTTATCAGAAATGGCAAAAAAAAAATCTTTTAGAATGGGCTACATAACAGTAAAATCACAGCTCTTGTTTTACTGCTGTGAGGAGCCTGGTGCCATCTCCTCAGCTGCCTCCATGCAACTACCATGTCAGACCCTGAAGTTGTCTGTGCCATATTTTGAGCCAGCCCATCCCTCAGCCTCTCCTTGCAAGGCAACTGCTCAGACCAGCTTGGGGACCCTGGTTGAACTCACAGCAGTTTGTCCATGTTTTGTATTGAGTGAGGCCCAAAACCAGGCACTATATCCTCACATTTCATGAGTACAGAGTAAAAGAGGATAATCTAATTCCTAGATGGATGGGTCATGCTCCTGCTGTCTGGTCATTAGTGGTTTCTGCATGGCTCATGGGGCTCCAGGGCATTAGCTCTTCCTCCAGGGCTACTCTGCAGCCCACTGGTCCCCAGAACACACCCTTGCAGGGTTATCCCCTCAGAGGTCCAGGAATTTGCATTCATCCTCCTTGAATTTCATAAGATTGCTCTTGGATCCTCCCTCCAGCCCAACTGGGCCCTGAGGTGGAGAGCCATGTCGTTGTTGCTCCTGAAATTGTTTTACTAATCGTGTACATGCCTTGGAATCCATTCAGTGCATTTCTGAAGGCAGCTCCAGGGTCAGATGATTTTCTGAAGTGAAGCTGGTAAACAGTGGCTGAGAAGCAAGCCAGGCCATTTCCCACAGAAGTTCAGTTGCTGTGGTTTTGATTTATATTGTTATTTTGGAAATGGCACATTTTAAAAGTAAAAAAAAACAAAATACCAACTTAAGCAATGTACTTAGAAAAAAAATGGAATGAATGCTGAGAACCTGCATACTTAATTTCTTTGGTATGCCCTCAATTTCAGATTGACCCGGAGTTTTTCAAAAGAAAATACAAATATATTGTAATGATTTTTTTTTTTTTTTAATGAAAACGTATTTGTTTTCAGTAATGAGGACCAGCACAGAATTTCTGGTCTGAACTAGAGCAAAGGAGCAGCACCTCCAAATAGTCCCTGACTAGGGCCCACTGTCAGTGGAGGAGAGACACAGACCCATAATCCTGTTGTGCTGAGCGCCAAACAAGGACCTCCTACCTCCCAGTGGGTCCCTAATGGATTTCTCTGCTCAGTTTCCAAAACAGTTTTTGGAAGACTTTGATTGTATTCCAACATAGAACGAAAATAAGTTTCAAAATGTCAATATTTTTTGTTAAACAGAATTTTCCCAGCCAAACCTACTGTACATTATTAATGTTACAAATCCCTCAAGTGCTTCCAGAATAATCAGAAAGAGGTACTGCATCCAGAAAAATCCCAAATCAAAACCAAAGGGTAGAAAGAAGAGATACAGCACATCAGGAGGTCAGTGGTTGTGTGGCCAACCTGTACCAGCGTAATTGTACAGGGAAGGAGATTATTATCATCATGGAAGTAATGGAAGTATTATAATCATAGGAATAATCCAGCTTGGACTGTTTGAGAGAGAGTAGCTCCAAGTTGTGCAACCTCCCACACATTGTTCCCCGTACAGCCAATACTCCCTGTGCACACAGCCATCAGTCTCCACATTCCCCTTCCCTTGCCTCGGCAGCCCCCTCCTTCTCCACGTTTCCCCACCACTAACATAGCAGCCCTCCTCAAGCACACCTCTGGCAGGAGCTGCTGCTGCCATCCCTACCCTTGCTCACTTGTAGGGAAGAGCAGGGGGACAGATAAGCGGGGGAGAGCAACTTTCTTATATGGGAAGGAAGAGAGGAGGCAGGTTTGAGAGTGCACAACTCAGACCTGCTCACCTGGAACGAGAAAATGGAGCCAGAGTCTGTCATGAAGCAGAGAGGGAATAGGCTCATTCCCTGTATGACTTTCCATCCTTGATTTTCCAGGGCTGACCAGGCACATCCCATAGCCTGTATTTGACCTACAGACAGTCAGGACTATGTTACGCCTGCTATTAAAAGCATTTTGTAGTCACATGGACCTGGATCATTTATCCAGGTGAGGGGCTCCTAAACTGAGCCTATGTGGATAGCACCAACATGGTGATGTTGAAAGCAGGAATTCTAGGCCTACAGACACTCACAGCATGGGTGTTTGACTCTCAGAGCATTGCTCCCTCAGTGCTCTGCAGCAGCTTGAACACATCTTCTTGCTTAGGTTCATGAACCACAATGTTGACCCTGGGACCACTGGGCTGGGCTCAACTCAGCATGTGATGTTTAGTCCACTTCTGCCTTAATTCTCCATCTGCAATATGGGGATAATATATATATTTCTCTGTTTTCTGGGAGAAACACATGATTGTGAAGGTCTTGATGGAGACCAGAAATAGGAAGAATAAATGTTTCTCCTTTCCTATTAAAGTGGAATTTTTATGGGAAAGGAGGCAAAAACTTTCTGTAGCAAAATAATAATTTCAGCCTGCAGGGAAAAAAAAAAAAAAAAAAAA